>VWPU01013426.1:0-100410 GCA_013398955.1 Callaeas wilsoni | reverse complement strand
CACACACGTGAGATCACACACACCCCCTCCCGCTACTTGTCCTGTTTGACGAGAAGAGCGGGTGTTAGTGACAGTTTGGCTAATTGGGTAAAGAAATATTTTTACCATATCACTTTATATTTTACAATTTCCCTACCTGAACCAGCTGAGAAATAAAATCCATCTTCCAAGGAAATCCTACGGAATGACTCAAAGCTGCCCCAGAAAAAAAATTCAGACTTCTGTGAAGAAAACAAACCCTGGGCTGCCAAGCAGCAGCAGAGCAGGGGTCGTGGCCACGTCCCAGCACCGCGGCAGATCCTCAGGGACAACCAGAGGTGGTGACAGTCTGCAGGACAGCTCTTGCTGACTCTGTGCTGCACATCACACCTGCCTTCTCTGCTAAAACGTAACAGTGAAAAGACACTCCACTGAGACAGAACTGAGAGGACTCTTACGTCAGAGTTCCCCACACCCTGCTCTCAGGGGCATCATATTTTATAGCCACTCACAATTTATAAGCTGACAAAAAAACATAAATGTGCTTTTACTTCTCAGTATTCCTGCTGGAAACTCGTGACTGTTAATACTCTCCTAATTTCTGCCCCACTAACAAAATTTACTTTTTGCTCATCTGATTTTATGCCACAATATTTTTCACTGTGTATAGCTTCTTGCTACAGATCTCCACTATGCATTTATAGATGATCCTTACTATCTTTCAGCAAAAAAATTGCAACCTCTATTTTGCTCTCGCAAAATGGGCTTTCCATTTACATGTCCTTTTAATTATTTTTTAACTCACACCACTGACACCAAAACAAAATAAACTTTCCTTATGCTAAAAGGGAGAGCAAAGACAAGTTTTGATTGTTTTGGGAAGTAGAAAGTTTCTCCCTCTCTAAATACTCCATTTTTTCTAGTTAAAATGCCTCTACAATCACTAATACAAACTTTTTTTCTAGGGTTCCAAGTACCTTTTATTGTAGTATGACTTTTACATGCAACTAGGACTGTATTGTCAAAAAAACAACCAGCCAGAGCCAATTTTGTCTGCAATGTTTATTTTTTTCTCAGATGCATTTGTCTTACCTTTGAGGTCCATTGAAGTCCACTGTTGCACTGGTCAGCACACCTGGACTAGATTTCTGAGTGCCCACATTCAGCACACTGCAAGAGAGACAGTGACTCCAAAACCTACCGAAAGAGGCAAGGAGGGATCCCTCATCTGTATGTATTCAGGTCACAAGGACCACCGGATAAAAGGTTCCCTACTTGTCTCCCCTTAGCCAGAGCTGAATTGTCAAACAGAGATACTGTTAGCAGAACCCAGGGGCCACAGTGCCGATCTGTGCCAGGCTCAGTTACAGCTAAAAAAGAATATCTGGATGTCTGCTAGAAAAAAGGAGGCATCTCGGACAGACACTCTCTTCCTCTCCCCTTTCTCTCTGTCTGTTGCCTCACAAAGCAGTGACCTTTTAAAATCTCTTATCTAGAAGCTTCGGTTTAAAGAGCTGCTGACGCCTCTTGGAAAACACTGAAAAGCTCTTCTGAAACATGGAGCTGCTTCTCCCTGTGTCCCTTTCCTCTCCTCTTCCTTTCATTGCTGGGTGCATTTACATTAGAAAAGGCTGTTCCTCTGCAGCTTCTCTGAGTCACAGTCTGATTTACAGCAGTAGGGAATCGCTGTTGTGGCAGCCCAATCTCTCACAGCACGGTCTGAGTGGATAGGAAGTGACCAGGTGAGATGTCCCTCGGCAGGACAGATTTTGGAACTGAGGAAGGAAGAGCTGTGTGGGTTTTATACTCTTGACGCTGACAATATCAAGACAGAGTAAGTTTGAGAGGTGATTGCGCCTTGCCAAGGCTTTTCTGGTGTCTCCTGTAAATCTGAGTTTCCCAACAGCTAGAGGGTGGGTCCTCAAAAAACTCACTCTGAAGCTGAGGAGCTCTGGACCCTTGGCCAAGAAGGCTGGACTTGTGTGGATTTCCACTCTGACCACACAAATTGTCTGAGACAACTTCAGCCTGCCAGTTTGAACAGGATTATGTGTCTTCTTCCTGCCTATGAGGGAGAAATATTAATACAGTCATTTAATACATTTTAGGACCACAGGAAATCAGTGCCCCTCCTTGTCTCATCAGGCTTGTTGAAGATACTAACCTGTCTGAATAATGGAATAACTATGGATATTCCAGGCTGGTTTAATTCCTAGTGATACCCAATTGTTGATGATGTGCAAATAAAGGCCAAATACAGTCTGGCTTGTACTAGCAAGACTGCAGACAAAAAAACCCCCAAGACAGATGTTCTTTCTGTTTTTGCCATTTTTGAATTCACACTTGGAGCGCCATATCCCATCTGGGCATCTTCAGCGCATGAAAAGCCTTGACATTCCGAAACCAGCCTAGCAAAGGCCAGGAAAAAGTGGAGGCAGGAAAGGTGATGTGAAGGGGCTTTGCTTCTTGTGCAGGACCACTTGAGGTAAAATACTGGAAGCACCAGTGCCAGTGCAGGCCACAGGGAAGGAGAATCTGCTCATCAGGGTAGCAGCATAGCTGTAATCAAAGAACATATTAATTTCTCTGCATTACTAGGCATTGGGAGCTCTCAGCTAAATGCTGTAGTGGGCTCTGCCACCCACTGTGATTTTCTAATTCCTCCAGAATTCCTGCAAAAAATGTGGAATAGCATTGGGCTATATGAAACCTCACCCTGGAATCTGCCTCATAAACAACTACAGGGTGAGGTTTATTACTTAGAGAGTTTTAATCCATATAACATGCACCTTGGGGATATAAGTAGCCTGATGCCAAGACTTCCATAGCCAGGTCAGAATGGTCCAGCAGGAGCAGACAGTGATTTTTGAAGTATTCAGTGCCAATTAGCTCTGAGCCATTCACGAGCCAGAGTCCCAGGTAGGTCTCTCTCCACAGCTGTCTGTTCAGACTGCAGTTTCCTGTTTAAGGATATGACTGCAGTCTAGTCGTGTTTGCAGACCTATAAGATTACTCTGAGATAAATGTTGAACTTTACAGCTCAGCTGTTCTACCTGTTAACTGCAGCTCCGTGACTCCTGAGCAGCACCAAAGCATCCCCCAGTGATACTGGCTGGGTTTAGGATCTTTATGAGGGGTGATGTCTAAGGCAGAAGGAGCAAGCCAAGATGTCAAGCCCCTTGCTACTCGGCCCTTGCTAAGAGCTGAGGTACATGTTCCCCTAGCATTGTGGGCAGTAGGACCTTGAAACACTGCTGCTAAGCAGGCCTGGGTTGCTGCCTGCTGAAGAGCAGGTACAGGGTGCTGCTGGGCAGGTTCTGTGCTGCTGGGACACTGGCTCAGCATTCATCCAGAGCCCGCGCAGAACATGGAGATGGAGGCATCAGGCTGGTCATGCTTACACCGGCCATGGCCATTGTGAGCACGGACACGATGGGCACCACTGCTCAGTGGTGGCCTCCTGGGAAGACAAGAGGAGGAGAACCAGGCAGGGAGGAGCCAATATGGTTGATATGTTCAGGTCCTACAACTTGAATCTCCTGACTGCAGCCTGAGGCACATTCGGGGGACACAGTGTGTATCTGCCCTTTCACTTCTTGTGGCACTGCATTGTTTGGAGCTTCTGGGGTAACCTTAGCTGGCATGATAGATTTCATCCCAGTCTCGTCATTTTCCTCCTCTTCTTTTTAATCACAGAGCCCATCTGTAGAGCTGCTCAGAAAGCATGGACCAGATAAAGCCAGGGCAAGGCATCCAGAGAAGGAGACTGGGGGCCTGCTGCTGGAAGGTAACCGCTGCTGCTGCTGTGGTGGGCAGCGCAACAGCCCTCTGCCTGGGGATCCTGCTGGGTGAGTGTGCAGCCAGGTACATTCTTTCAGTTTATCAGCTCCAAAGGAGAAGTGGTCTGCACTGCTTATAGCAAAAATCCTCCTACTGAGGACAAAATGCAGACACCTTTCTGCACATGTGCACAAAAACTACAAGGGCTGTAGTCACCTCATGTTCTCAATATGTGACTTTGGAGCACTTTATCGTCAGTGTCTCGTGATACATATGCTCTATTCCTTTCCTGCTTGACCAGTGTGACGTCCTTCTATGACAAGATGACTTGGCTAGTGGATGAGGGAAAGGCTCTGAATCTGGTCTACCCCAACTTCAGTAAAGCTTTTGACACCATTTCCCATAAACATTTTATTGGAGAAACTGGCTGCTTGTGGCTTGGATGGGTGTGGTCTTCAATGGGTAAAAGCTATCTGGGTGATGAGGCCCAGAGAGTGGTGGTGAATGGAGTCACATCCAGTTGGAGACTGGTGACCAGTGGTGTTCCTCAGGGCCACTTTGGGGCCAGCCCTGTTTAATATCTTTGTCAATGGTCTGGATGAGGGGATTGAGGGCACCCTCACTCAGTTCACAGACAACCCCAAGCTGGGTGGGATGTTGATCTGCTGAAGCAATAGTGTGGCCAGCAGGACCAGGGCAGTGACTGTCTCCCTGTGCTGGGCACTGGTGAGGCCCCACCTCAGATCCAGGTTCAATTTTAGGCCCCTCATGACACGAAAGACATTGAGGGGCTGGAGCGTGTCCAGAGAAGGGAATGGAGCTGGGAAGGGGCTGGAGCACAAGTCTGATGAGGAGCAGTTGAGGCAGCTGGGGAAGGGGCTCAGCCTGGAGAAAAGGAGGCTCAAGAGGGGCCTTCTGGGCCTGCACAACTCCCTGAGAGGAGGGGCCAGGCTGGGGTCGGGCTCTGCTCCCAGGGAACAGGGACAGGAAAGAGGAAAAGGCCCCAAGGTGGCCCAGGGGAGTTTAAGATTGGATATTGGGAAATTATCTTCACTGAAAGGGCTGTCCAGCCCTGGCACAGGTTGCCCAGAGCAGTGGTGGAATCCCCATCCCTGCAGCGATTTAAGAAACATGTAGTTGTGCCATTAGGGGACATGGGTTAGTGGTGGCCTTGGCAGTGCTGGTGGAATGATTGGACTCAATGATCTCAGAGGTCTTTTCCAACCTAAACAATTCCATGATTCCATAATTCTGTCCTCTAATCTCTCTCTGTGACTTTGAAATTTCTTATCACTGTACCTTGCTGCCTCTGCCATTTCTTAGCAGAACCACTTGCAGCCACTGAGCACTGCCTGTTTTACTCTCCCACTCCAGAGCATGACCACCATCTCCTTTCCTCTCCCACCTCCCTCCTGCTGCTTCTGCTGCCTCCGGTGAGGACCCCAGCGGGTCATGACTGACAGATCCGACCTGTACAGTCACAGTTTCTGAGCTGGCTTCAGTACCCAGCAGAACTTTCCTGAGGCTGTTTCTGCAAGGATAGAGCCAATCTCAGGTTGCCAGGCTGTACCCATCTGTTCATGAATTTCTGTCTCAGGCTTGACAAAAATCCACTATTTTCAAGTTCAAACAAGTTCAGTGCAAAATGCTATTATTGCATATGTGCAGGGTATCCCAGTCCGGTTATGCGGCAGCCCCAAGGCAGCTGGGATGGTCAGGGACAGTCAAGCTGCTAGAAACAGGGGGTTTAAAGGACATGATGATATCCATGTTGCAAAGCCGTAAGGAAAGCTGCCTCTGACAGACACCTTCCCTTTCTGGCAGCCTGCCATTCTGCGGGAGAGGCCAGCTTTGAGCACACAGTGGAGCTGCAAGGAATCACATTCAACAGCAGCTTACAGATGGAGAACTCGGACTACTATAGGGTGCTGACACCTGCTCTTGAGAGGCTGGTGAGTTGATCTGGGCCTTCTGGAAAAAGACTTGTGAAATACTATGGTGGTAGCACCAGCAGAATCTGTATACCAATGGCAGGAGGAAAACTTCCTAAACGTCAGCAGGGTACACTGTGGGGCTGAACTGCACTTCGAGAGGCCGTTAGGGCCCTGAGAGACATTCAGGGAGTGGGCAATGTGCGTTCAGGCCTATTTCTTGCAAATGAGGTAAGAAGGCACAAAAAAAGGATGTACTAACTCATGCCCTAAAAGCCAGGATGGGATAAAGGTTACATATGAGCTGGACATGGGTGCTTCTGCTGCCTGCAGACAAGAGACAGTGCATCAACAGCTCCAGATTCCAGCAAAATCCCAGGCATCATCTATTCCCACCTCCTTGGGGTCTAGTAAGTGTGTGACCATCACTCTTTGCTTTGCAGTTTCTGTCCAGCCTCCAGGACTCCCAGCTGGACTGGAGTTGCACTGGTTGCACCATCCTGGGCTACAGGTGAGTGTAGGCAGCTATCTCTGCAGACCCAGCAGCTCATGTTTCAGGGCATTCTGACAAGCCTCACCAAGAAGGTGAACTCACACCTGTGCTCTTGTTCAAAGCTAGTACAAAGAGAAACAGGTTTTTGGTCAAGGCTAGGTTTTCATCTGGGATTGCAACAGTTTTCTGGATTTTTCACTTGGAAATGCAGTCAGAAAGGCAGAGGAAAACAATTCTGTTCAAGCACAGCTTTGGGCCAAAGGAGAAAAAAAATCAAATGACCACTTCAACCCAGAGCACATCTCCAGAGAAACCTTAAATTATTAAGAATCAAAGTATTAAGAATAAGTTTTGTTTCCTTTGAGTTCCCTGTAGAGAGCTAGCACAGGAACCTGTCCCTTGTACTGATCATGAAGCTCAGGTCCCCGTTAATTCTCTGTCTCCCAGTAGGAACGGAAACTCCAGTGTGATTGTCCATTTCCGCCTCCTCTTCACCCCCCAGGATTCCCAGCCCCTGAGCTCTGCCTTGGAGGAGGAAGCTCTCAGGCACGGGCTGGCGGCTGCCCTGCACAAGCAGGGTCTCTCCCTGGCTGCCTATGGGACCATCTCCTCTGCTTCTCTCACAGGTATGGCCCTCCTGCCACTGCCAGGCAGGCAGAGCAGGGTGCCCTGTGCTGGGGCTGCTGGCACCCAAGGTCACACAGCTAAGCCACCCTATGTCCAGCCAAACTGCTGCAGGGCTTTAGCTCTGGATGTCCAGTCAAGGCTTCGTGCCCAGCAGCAGTGTTAGAAATGGGAGTGCTGCCAGACACCTAGCAAACTGATAAATGGTCTGCCTGGCTCCCACTTGCTCCAGCTTCACCAGACAGCAGCAGAAACCAGCCTAGATCTTGGCCGCTGCTTAACAGACATTTGTGGGGTCCCCAAATACCCCTCCAACACTAATGCTGTCCTGCTGCTCTGCGCTGCAAGAGCAGCTTGAGGGGCTCACAGCAACAACAGAACCTAAAGCATAAATTGCAACTGCTTTGGCTTTTCTTGCAGCACCTGAAATTAGTCTGAGGGACGGGATGAAGCTCCAGGAGGTTAATGGCTGGGTTTGTCTGTATCTACCTGTGCACAGCAGCCCTTAGGCAAACCTCAGAGTTGTAGCAATAACTACAGCTCAGGTTGCTAATTCTCATACTTGAATTACTCTCTGAAACCACCTGACAAGAAATTCTCCTTTCCTTCTGTGACTGGAGTTGCATGTGACCGTAGGACTCCAGTCTAGCCAATTTAAAAAAACCCATGTGCCTGGGAAACAAGAAGCTCCTCTGCAGCCCCCTCTGCACCCTCTGGCACAATGGGCAGGATCCCTGGATCTTTGGGAGCCTTGTGCTGCCCAAATGGAAGGTGCTGAGAGTCCCCTTGGCTTTAGGCTAACAGCCTTGCATAGCTTCAGTCCCAGAGTCTGCTCCTGAGAAGCAGCTCACTGCCACAGCTTTTGGGAACTTCTCGCTGCATACGGAGTCACCCCAAAGCCTGCAGGGCTGTAGGGAGCTGCTCCTCCCCTGCCCCATGGCAGAGCAGAGGTCCCCAGCAGGGACCTGGGCCCCGCCTCACACTGGCCACTGGTGGGCAAAGAGATCGCCAGGCAGGAGAGGAAGATGCAGCAAAGCCTGTGGCAGCCCCAGCCCAGGAACACAGCTCCAGGACCCGAGGCTGGGCTGCCCTGCCCTTACTGATTCTCATTCCTTCCTCTTTGTCCCAGGTCCCAACAAGGTTTCTTCCCACAGACCTGGACTGAAATCAGGTAAGAGCCAGGCAGCAGGAAGAACCACCTGCACTCTGCAGCCTCCTCCTCCTCCTCTTCCTCACCAGCAGCCTGGATACAGATACAAAAGGTGCTTGGGCCCCATCTTGTTCATAGCCTGGTGGCCCAGGGCCTTGCAAGCTCAAAAGAAGCTGCAGCTCTGCTCCCAGCACCATCCTGCAGGGACTCTGGCCCAGCCAGGGAGCAGAGTGACAAGGATACAGCGGTGGTTGCCCCTGGGGAAGCCAGGGGAGAGTTGCTGTGTGGACTGCAGAAGACATGAGTGACTCAAGCCCTGTCCCCAGGGAGCTGCCCTTGAGGCACAGGCAGTCACTTGCTCCAACATCCAGTATGTGAAAAGAAAGCCCTGAATGTGACAGCCAGACAGGCTGTGCTGATGCCTCTGATGGAAGGTGCTGTGCTGAATCTCCCACAGCAGGTCTTCCAAACTCAGGGGCCAGCCACAACTCACTGCTGGCAGACCTTGACAGGTGAGACACCATCGGCTCTCAGGCACTGAAAAGAGCCAAGGATATGGCATGACTTTTCAAGCCAGTAGTAAATGGCAGCATCAGGATGAGGGGAAACTGTGCTCTGGAAACATCTTGGTCCCATCAACTGTGATGCACTGTCACAAGGTCCACCTTCCTGGTGGGCTGCCACAATGGAGAAGAGCCACATGCCCATGAGCTGCTGGAAGCTGATCACGAGGCAGTAGCTGAGCTCTTCAAACTAGTCAGGATGCTGCTCTGCAGTTTCTTGTTCTAGAAGAGTTTCAGGGAGGATGCTGTGATGGCCCAGTGCTTTGCAGTGCTCTTTCAAAGCCTACAGGTTAAAGGCTGCCCTGTGACATCCCAGGTACCATCCTGCTGCTTGAGCATATGCCAGCAGCACACACAAAGCCAGAGCAGCTTTTCCCACTTGCCCCCAAGAGCGTGTTGCTGGGGTGCAGTGGCAGGATCCTGATGCACTGGCTTTCTCCTCCTTTTCAGACTGTGGGAGTCGCCCTGCCATGCAGACTGCCAGCAGGATAGTCGGAGGCTCAGAGGCATCCAGAGGGGAGTTCCCATGGCAAGTCAGCCTGCGAGAAAACAATGAGCACTTTTGTGGTGCTGCAATCCTCACAGAGAAGTGGCTGGTGTCTGCCGCTCACTGCTTTACTGAGTAAGTTTTAGTCACGCCACCTTCCACCCTTCATCCCCCTTCCAAAAGCTGCCGTATCTGCTCAAGCTCCCACTGCACCACTTTGCCCAATCACAGGGAGAATGAGGAGTTTCCATCACTCCTGGAGTGGATGGCAGGATGGGCAGCAGGCAAGCTTGGGTTTGCAGGACAATGTTGTGGCTGCAGGCTCACATGGCCCCCACTGTCTCTCCTTTAGGTTTCAGGACCCAGCCATGTGGGCAGCTTACACAGGGACCACCTCCCTCAGAGGCTCTGACAGTGGTGCAGTTAAAATGGACATTTCACAGATCATCCCACACCCCTCTTACAATGCTGACACAGCTGACTATGATGTGGCCGTGCTGGAGCTGAAGAGACCTGTGACCTTCACTAAGTACATCCAGCCTGTGTGCCTGCCAGATGCTGGCCATCACTTCCCCACCAGCAAGAAGTGCCTTATCTCTGGCTGGGGCTACCTCAAGGAGGATTTCTGTAAGCAAAGCATGGAAGGCAGCAGAGGAGACATGGTGGGGTGTGAGCGGGGCAGAAGGCATCGGGGAAGGGAACTAGGACCTTGCTCTGGCCAGCTGGGGTAGGCTGTACCCTGAGCTGCTGATCCTGTGCAGGGTTCCCTGCACTGAGCTCACAATTGTGACTTTCTCGTTCAGTGGTGAAACCTGAATTCCTGCAGAAAGCAACAGTGGAGCTCCTAGACCAGAACCTATGTTCCAGTCTCTACAGCCATGTCCTCACAGACAGGATGATGTGTGCCGGCTACCTGGAGGGGAAGGTTGACTCCTGCCAGGTAAGCTTTGCCCAGAGATGACAGCACACCTGCCCACATAAGGCTTTTCCCTCCCAATATGCACCAAGTGACACTTTGGGAAGCAGAACTGACACTATGGTCGCTGTTTCCCCTTGAGGTTTGAAGCCCTGCCTTGGACCCAAGCATAGATCAGTGACTCCAGAAGACACAAATGAGGATATATTCTCTACTGCTTAAAGCAGGGCACTGTTGTTTAAGGGGCTTTTTCAGCCCCTTTTCTCTTCTTCCTGAGCTGTCATCAGAGCTGGCCCTACCAATGTTCCACACAGGTCTTCAGGTCAAAATCCAGATGGGCAAAGGGCAGCAGTGGAAACTAAAACATACACAACAGTTTTTGGTGAACATCAGAGTGGTTTTTTTAGTTAGCCTTTATCCAGCCTGGAACTGCAAGTGGTCGGCTGGAGATGGGCCTGCCTTTCATAGTATGGAGAGAGGAGAACTGTAATGTGGGAGGAGGACTGTGATTTCCAGGTCTGTCTCTGTGGTTTGGCAGGACTGTTCAAACCAACAGAAACCAGCTAAACAAATCTGCCCTGTTCTGGTGGTAGCGCTTCGTATTTCTGCACCAAATACAACACAAACACCAGAGGAGGGGCCAAGAATGGAAGATTCAAGGTTGGGTGATGAACGTGACCCATCTGGTTATTCATTACTGATCTAGGGCAATCTCATCCCCAGAAGGCATTACCAGCTTCACAGACACCACATGTCCATCAGTGATAGTCACAGGGCCCCACAATAACCGAGAACTGACCAGGGAGCCATAGACCAAATCAAGAAAACCTAATGCAAACATTAATATGGTGTCCCTGTGATGTGTATCAGGCAACAAACACCCATCATCTGGCTGTGTATGGGCTGCTAGGATTAACCTTTATGAGGGTTAACAACTTATTGGAACAGTAGAAATGCTTAGAAATGCTAAATCCTAGATTTTACAGACGGTGTCCTTTGTTCTTCTGGCATATAAAGGGCACAAGGCTACTGCGTAATAGCAGGACAGTGTGCCCACACAGAGGAACACTTAAAGGCCAGCACAGAGATTCTCCACTCATTACTAGGTTGGAGCAAATATGAAGTGAGTTATGATACACAGGGACAGAGAGACCCCAGCTGGTAGAGGGATGCTGAGGGTGGCCAGGGCAAGCTCAGTGCATCCCCAGGGAGAGCTCACCATCTGGCTTCTCTTGCAGGGTGACTCTGGTGGGCCCCTGGTTTGCCAAGAACCATCTGGCAGGTTTTTCCTGGCGGGAATTGTGAGTTGGGGTATTGGATGTGCTGAAGCCAGGCGGCCTGGTGTTTACACACGTGTTACCAAGCTCAGAGACTGGATCTTGGATGCTATTTCTGCCTTCCCTACCTCCATAGCCCTTACTGTCCCTCCAGTACACTTCAGTACTAACAGTAACATGGTCAGCGCTGAAGAGGTCAACACCACCACTGGAGCAACCCCTACCACCTCACCAGCCCCAGCTGCCAGCAGGCCAGTGACTGCAGCAAGACCACAAGGTATGAGCACCCACAGCGGGTGCACCTTGGCAGGCAGAGTGGCAGGTACAGGTCCAAATGTCAGGTTTGTTCCTCTGCTGACCTAAGCTGACCTTTTGTAGGGTGAGCCACACAACTTTTCCTAAGTGCTAAGGCACAAGTGAACACTATATGGCTGCCCTGGCTCAGTCCAGAGCAGCCTGGCAAAGTCACTCAGTAGCCCTGCAGTTCCAGGCACTCCTTTCTTATGTGACTGTCTGTGTAATTTTGCTGTGTAACTGGTCTGCTCTGGCAGGCCCAGGTCTCTAAGGCAAAGTAACATCTGACAGTATTTAACCTGTTGATCACTTACACTGCTTGCCACCTAAGGAGCTTCCAGCAGTTCAAAACTGATGGCTGCCCCTTCACAGCAGTCATGCATCTCTCCCTGAAGGGAAGGAGGGCAGGTGTCTGCAGGATGACCTGTCCACTCCAAGGAGCCCTCCCAGCAGCTTTGCAGGGAGATGCAGGTGAAGAGTATTTTCCTAAATCTAGAATTAACTTTTTATCTGGAATGGCAAGGCTAAGAGGCACAGAGCTGCTGATTACCGTGCCTTCAAGAAAGGCCCAGGATTGACGACTTGCCAAGAGCAAGATGCAGAGCAGCACTTTGTGTGAAAGCCCAGCTGTACATGGCCACCATCAGGCACTGCCACTATCAGCCAGCAGGGCTTGGGCAGATGTCTCACACCTCAGCCCTGACCTGTCCCTGCTAAGGCTTAGTGGTTAGAGACAGCAAAGTCTCTCCTTGCTTGTCTTCTGCTAGGAACACTCACAAGTCATGCTTTGACTTTTGTTCAGAGTGTGGAGGACGACCTGGGTTCTCTAAACCCAGCAAGATTGTGGGAGGAACAGATGCTTCCAGAGGAGAGATCCCTTGGCAAGCCAGCCTGAAAGAAGACTCAAGGCATTTCTGTGGAGCCACCATCATTGGGGACCGCTGGCTGCTGTCAGCAGCTCACTGCTTCAATGAGTAAGAGCCCATCCCTGCCCCTGCTCCAGCTCACCTGCCCACCAGCATGGAGCTGTGCAGCCAAATCCACAGTGTAGCACTGCAGTCAAGAAATGGAAATCAAGAACACACTGTTGGACATTAATTTTTGCTATAACTAGACATTCATAGTAAAAAAAGAGTTTGTGGGGAGGTTGGAATGAGGGAGAGAAACATTAAAACAGCCTGAGCAGGGAGCAAGGACAACACATCTAAGAGGAGTGGAAGAAGGTGCCACAAGAGAGTTTCTTTAATAAATTTAACCTTAGGAAATTGTCTGTAATATATAAATAGAAACACATGGTCAGCTGGTAAAGGGAAAATGGTCAGTTCCATCCTGCACTGTTCTGTTAAACTGCAAGAGCCTAAGCCCAGATTTATAAGTAGCCTAGATAAAAAAATGAGTACCAAGAAGATAATGCTTGTCCAGAATAAATTTCTGAAGGCAGAAAAGGTGGATAACTAACTCTAAAGGACTTTAAGACAACCTCATGCATTAAAGAGCTGGGCAATAAAGCAGCAAGTGAAATGCAAGGTAGACAGGTGTGAAATAAGGAACACAGCAAAACCAGCAGTGCTGTCTGCCTGTGAATGAGGATGAGTCTCCATCAGCTGATGCAATTTAAAACAAGAGGTCAGAAACGTGAGAGCAGCAGACCTGTGGCAGGGGCAGTTAATGAGCACAGGAATGCAGTAAAAAACAAGGGAGATGAGCGGGATGTTGCTGGTAATGCACAGCACACTGACTACTCCAACATCACAGGGAGGGCAGGAGTAACACTCTGTGAATGTGTACACAAGGCTCAGGGATGAGCTGGGTGTGGAGCAGCATCATAACAAGCACAACAAAATAGATCAACCTGGGAAAAAAACAACTAATGGGAAGGCAGTGTTTGATGGGACTGTACAATAATGAAGGGTACAAAGTGTTTAGGGAATGCCTTTTGACTGTCTTTTTAAGATACCAAATAACCACCAAGAGCAGGTGGACAATAATCAAAAGGAAGCAGTTTTTAATAAATGTCGTTAAACTGAATACTAAACATTCACCTGGGGTTTAAAAAAAAAGAATAAAGCACAACTTTAGAAAAATCCAAAAACCAAAATATCCAGCAAGACCTACTGAATACCAAGACACCACCTGTGTGAGAACACTCCTGAAATCACAAATTTCTGGAGGCGAAGAGAGGATTATTATTACATGTTTATCTGCTCTTCAAGTAATACCCACCAGGTGCCACTGCTGGAAACAGTTCTTTGGGCCTGACTTAGCAGGGCTGCTCTGCTGCATGCTGATCATGTAAAGCTGTCTGCAATTTCAATGTCAGAATTCACACTAGGCATAAGTCTGTGAGTATGCACATTTAGGTCTATGTATTTGCAGGACGATTCCAGAAGAGATCGAAGCCTATGTGGGAACAACATCACTAAATGGAACAGACGAGAATGCAGTGAAAGTCAATGTAACAAGAGTGATCCCACATCCCCTCTTCAATCCCATGATTCTGGACTTTGATGTGGCTGTACTTGAACTGGCAAGACCTCTCATCTTCAACAAATACATACAGCCCGTGTGCCTCCCACTTGCCATGCAGAAGTTTCCTGTTGGCAAGAAATGCCTCATTTCTGGATGGGGTGACCTCCAGGAAGGGAATGGTAAGCAGTAATGTATTACCTTCTGATTTGCCTTGGAGCAGTGATATCCTGAGCAGCAAAGCCCATGCCACTGTGACCCACAGTCTTGGGAATGTATAGGACAGGAGTCAGTAATAGGGACAGTCAGGAACTGACAGAAACACAAGAATAAGCAAGAATAAAGACACACAGAGGCACACCTTAAGGCACACCTTAAACCACAGTTACCTAGGAGTAACCAGCAAACAAGAAATGGAGAGAGCAGCTTGGTGGGAACCAGGAGAAACCTGCTGGACTGCCCTCAGTAGCCCTGCCATGCTAAGCAAGTGTAAGATGCTTGCCTCAGAGGCTGCTGCAGCTCTGGCAGGATGGTATGTCAGCCACAGCAGCCACTCTCAGTCACAGAGATGTTCCAAGCAATGAGCATAAGCAAAGATTCTGCTATAGGGAGAAGGCCTGAGAGTGGCACATGTGCTACCAAAGAAGTCCAGCTGACAAGAAGCCCACAAGTTCTCAGGAGCATGGGACACAAACTGTGCAGAATCCTTAGCACAGACACGAAACTGCACCCTGGGGTGAGCCACAAGCTTCAGGGCTGCAGAGAAAACAGGTTATATAGGACTCAATTCCCATGTGGGATTAGAGCCTGTTTTCCCAAAATAGTGTTGAGTCACTCTAAAAGCCATTAGTTCCTTCCCTCTGCTGCTCTCACTAATTCCGTGGTTTTCATACAGACACCAAGCCCGAGATCCTGCAGAAAGCATCTGTGGGCATCATAGAACAGAACACCTGCAACTTCCTCTACAACTTCTCCCTCACTGACCGAATGATCTGTGCTGGCTTCATGGAGGGGATGGTAGACTCATGCCAGGTAAAAGTGGAGGATTTCTCTACTCTGTTTTAGAAAGCTGGGTAGATCCTTGTGAAATATTTACTGAGCTGCTGTAATCTAGCTGTGTAATCTACATGTACAAAAAACCCCAGCCTACTTCTTTCGAGATTTAGAAAAGTAAATAAAGCTCCACCAAGTTGAGAATGACTTAAACCAACATCTCACCACTGTCTGGACAGACAAATCCTGGATGAAGCAGGTCTCCTCCAGTGGCAGAGAGTCAGTGGCAGGTTGGTGGCAGCTGTGGAAAGGTACTGACAGGAGCCAGGCTGAGCCACTGACCCTAGCTTCAACTTCTGCACACTCATGCCCTGCATACACACTGCATGACAGCAGATAGACCCACAAGGCTGGAGAAAGAAGAGTTGGGGGTAGTTAAGTCCTTCTGGTGTGTCTGAGAAGCAGACCTGATTGGACTGAGCAGCCATTGCCTTGCTTCTTCGACAGGGAGATTCAGGTGGGCCCTTGGCCTGTGAGGTGACTCCAGGAGTGTTTTACCTTGCTGGCATCGTCAGCTGGGGATTTGGTTGTGCCCAGGCTATGAGACCTGGTGTGTACTCCAGAATTACCAAACTCACAGACTGGATCCTGGACACCATCTCCCAGTTGCCCAGTGGTGGCACAAGCATCCCTTCCAGTTCAGCCGTCCCTGGAACTTCTACCACAGCCATTTTTATCCAGCCCAGCACAATGGCTGCAAGTCCAGTCAGCAGATCCACCCTGGGGATGAAGATGACCACAACCATGAGTGAAACCTCCACAGCTCTGAGAACAACTGAGACTGCCAAGCCCACCCAAACCCCAGGTAAAACTGCTAACTGATGCATTGACATGTTGGCAGGAGGCCTCCAGCATGGAGGGTGCTGAGCAGGCCATGGGTTATTTCCTTCCAGTGGTGCCTTGTACCAGCGTCACTTTCAAGTGTTCCAGCAATGTGTGTATTGGAAAAGAAAATCCCGAATGTGATGGTGTTGTGGACTGCAGCAACGGCTTTGATGAGCGCAACTGTGGTGAGTTCTCCTCTGTAGCCCATGGCTGCTGCCAGCTGTGCTCTACATGAGCCAGACTCCACAGTGGTACCCACCATATTCACACCGGCTGTCTTGGGCCCAGACACTGGGGGCCTGGGCCAGCCCACTGTGGCCCAGATTGTACTTGTTCTGCCAGAGCCTAAAACAAGATAAAGCTGGATGAGCCAGATCTAAATTTACTGCGAGAAAGTGTGTCCTCTTCTACTCTGCTACAGACATTAGAACCCATTTCCCAGCACACTGGCCTTCAGTCTGGTAGCACAAGGTGGCAAGACAACTCTGTACAACATGGCAGCCCAGAAAGTGTCTTGTCATCCCTGAGACTGCTCTTTGGGCTGCACATTCCTTGCCATGTGATAGCTCAGTGTCTTGGGGATCACCCAGGTGTCTTGGGATCACCCCAAGACACTCAGCCAGTCCATCCAAATATCCGCTCCTCACATACCACATCCCTGGAAGGTGTGATCTGTAGTAACAAGTCTGCAAAATATACCCTGTCTGTTAAGCCTTGCCTCAGCTGGGTGAAACGAATTCATCACATCCTACTGCCCTGTACATGCTCCCCCAGAAAGTTGTCCCACAGCACAGGTTATGGAAGGCAGGCTGTCATTCCTTTCATTTATGGTTACTTAAAACCACGGTGCTTCTTCCTCGGTTCCAGACTGTGGCTTAACAACTGCTCTGGCCTTCAGCAAGATCGTGGGTGGCAGCAGTGCGGCTCGAGGAGAATGGCCCTGGCAAGTCAGTCTCTGGCTTCGGCGGAAGGAGCACAAGTGTGGGGCTGTCCTCATTGCTGACCGGTGGCTGCTCTCTGCAGCTCACTGCTTTGACATGTAAGTCTGAGATAAGCTAGTTAAGCCAGCTGGCTCGTGGCCTCAGTCCCATCAGCCCACCTGCTCTTTCCCTCCCTCGCGGTCCAGCACCCTGGCTGAGATGCTGTGCCCCTCAGGAAGTACTCACCCCCTCTCAGAGAAATGCCTCTACAGCTAAGTGTGAAGAGGAATGAGTGGAGCAAAGCCTGAGTACACCCACTGTTCTAGAGACAGGGGTCCTGACTTCCCAAGGTGTGGCCAGCCCCACAAGTGGAGGGCCCTCCTTGTGAGGCTATGCTCCTAACGGCCAGGTTTGCTGTCTTTCTGCAGTTACAGTGACCCCAAAATGTGGGTGGCCTTTCTAGGAACACCCTTCCTGAGTGGCATCGATGGCAAAATGGAGAAGATATTCCGTATCTACAAACATCCTTTTTACAACATCTACAGCCTAGACTATGATGTGGCACTACTGGAACTGAGCACACCTGTCACGTTCAGCAGCACCATCAGACCTATATGTCTCCCAGACAATTCTCACATCTTCCATGAAGGGGCCAGATGCTTCATCACTGGCTGGGGCTCCACAAAGGAAGGAGGTACTGGCTGAGAGGGCCCTCCCACATCCATGATGGCCAAGCTCAATGCCACCTACACTGCAACACTGCAAGCCCCAATATCCTCAGTTCCCACACCACTACCCCAAGCACTCCAATTCCAGGCCATACGCTGCAGAGGATACCAAGCTGGGCAAGGCCTGGCGTCACCATCATCTCCTCCCCAGCTACCACGCACACTACTCCTCCATTTTGTCACACCTCTGCCCTCTTGGAGCCTTCCCAAGCTTTCTATATGCCAGCCACTGTGCTTTCCACCCTCACAGCAGCTGCTCCAGCTGTGCTCCTGCAGTACAAGGACCACCCCAATACCGTTTGTGTCTGGTCAGCCAAGCTGCCTGACAAACTACACACCCAAGGGACCTTCCTGTGTTTGCTCTGCTGAACCAGGCATGCTTCACTTTCCCACACCAGGTTTCTCCCTCTGGCAAGCAAGTAAGGCTGCAGAGACCCAACTTCTCCACATGCTGCTGTTTCTCACGTGCTCTTCACCCAGCTAACAGCAATACTTGTCTCCTCAGGTCTCATGTCAAAGCACCTGCAAAAAGCAGCAGTGAACATGATCGGAGACCAGGCCTGCAAAAAGTTCTACCCTGTCCAGATCAGCAGCAGGATGCTGTGTGCTGGTTTCCCACAGGGCACCGTCGACAGCTGTTCAGTGAGTGCAAGAGCAGCAAATGCTGTGGCTGGGACAGAGCAAGCTCATGCCAAGTCCCTAGACTATATGCTCTCAGGAGGGCCCTGCCCTGCCTCCCCTAGCTCAGCTGTCTGTCCATCCATCAGCTGGCTGCTGCTTTTATCCACATCCATCCTGCATACACCTCATGCTGCTTGCCCCACCAACCTGTGACAGGTCAGGGAAATATACAGAGAGGTAATGCTAAGCAAGAGATCACAGGGATACCATGGAGCCTGTTCCATGACCCTACTGTACCTCCAAACACACTCTTCTATGTTCCAGAAGCCCAGTCTCAGATTGTTCATGCAGGTACATCACTGAGTAGAACTCCAGCTTGGAACGGGGCTGCTGGGGAAGTGGGGAACAGGACAGCAAATGCCCATGCCCCAGAGAGAAAGAACATTTCACAGCTGGGGGAGCTGCACTGCCTGTGGCTTGATACTGGATCCTTTTCCTCTCTCTGCAGGGTGATGCAGGTGGGCCCCTGGCATGTAAAGAACCTTCAGGGAAGTGGTTTCTAGCAGGAATCACAAGCTGGGGCTATGGCTGTGCCAGGCCATACTTCCCTGGTGTCTACGCCAAAGTCACAGCTGTCCAGGGCTGGATTGTGCAGAACCTCAAGCTCTGAAACTGCATTTCACCACTCAGGGAAGGCGATGAATGAGAGGAATAACTGCCAGAGGATGCACTAACCCCTCAGCTATTGTACATTTTTCTTATGTTGCAAAGGGGTGAAGATGGCCTTGCAGGTATTAAGCAAATGCCAGTGTTGTGTGACCTGCTGGTTGTGACAGCAAGGCATTTGATAACTGCTTTGCATAGAAAGGTACAAATTCTAGACCTTTTCTATAAATAAATGAGGCCTGTCCCATCTTAAGACCTGGCCAAACATACTGCGCATTAAAATATGACCTTTCTAGTTGGATGGGTGCCAGAAACATCTGCCAAAGATTCATGGAGTTTGGCTGACTTCTGCCAATGAGCTGTCATCCCAAAGCCAAGCCGACAGACTTGTGAACTTTGCCTCAGCCCAAAGTTATGCCCTTGCAGAAGCTTCAGACCTCACTGTCTTGATGGAGCTGTTGTGCTGTGCAGTGGCTTTTGGGAAGGATATGATGCTGTTTCCAATTAGTGCGTGGTACTAGAGAGCTCAGTGATGACCTCCTGGCTCACCATTTGATCCCAAGAGACTAGAACACTTGGGAGTTCAGACTGCACAGGCCCTCACCTGCACTAGAGTATTAGGACAGGCTTCTCACACGCCCCTCTGCAGCTCCTTTTGCATTAGGTAACACGTGATTAAAGTGGCAAACATTAAGGCATGGCCACACAAACCACTGTCTGGCTAAGCTAGGTGGGAAAATTTAAAGTGCTGAATTAGTGGTGCCAACTATACTTGTCAGGTCCCACCAGCCAGCATAAGACACACAGACAGGTTTGTTCACGAGCAAAGAACTGCAGCACAGCTCATGTGCAGAGTTTTGGGCCACTGAAACTGAACACCTGCTCGTATCCCAAACCCTTTCCTCATTTTTGGTGCTTTAAGCTCTGCATCTGGGCATAGCAAGAGGTTTCTTCCATCCCAACCCAGCTAGCAGTGAGATCCACAACTTTCCCAGACAGAGCACCAGCTAGGTGGGAGACCTGGCTTCCAGGCATGGCTCAGCTCCAGATGGGTTCAGATCCATGGCTGGAACACTTGTGGGATGCTCCCACAAACAAAAAGGGACTGCTGCACAGTGCCACAAAATTCATACGGCCATAAAGAAAAGTAAAAAGCTCCCTAAGCAAACATATCTGAAAGCACTTTATTTTCAAGTAGTCATTTTGACAGTCTGGAAAGGAAACTCCAGTTTCAGTAAGTCCAAATACCCAATTATCTCCTCATAGTTTACCTTGTGTGAGAACACTAGGTTCTATCACATCCCTCTGAATGTCCTAGCAGTAATGGAGATGTCATCCTTCCAGTCTGCCTCTGTGTCCAGCAAACCATAAAATCTTTTATAAAATAACAGAAGAGCTTCAAAAGAAGGGATTTGAGAAAAACTCACTACATGAGCAATGTTAATCTCCAACACTCTTCCAGCTGCTGACTACACAGCATGAACCCACCTTTTCAGGAGCGGTGTGTAAACAGAAAACAATAAAGCTGTGCCCCAAAGCAGACCCACATGCCCTGTTACAGACATGCTCCTTCATCAAAAAAATGATGCTTAGGGTATAGGCTCCAAGACAGAATGTCTGTGCCCGAGCCAAACCAGAAACTACCAGAGTATCACAGCCACACAACATGCTTTATTCTACAAAGAAAAGAATCTAAGTACTTCCCAATCCTGTTCATCCCTAGCTGTGCTTGTACAACTGTTTGTGAGGCTGTCCTGCTCCCCAACACTGTGCTTGAGCTGAGTCAAAGCCTACGACGAGCCCAAAGATAGCCCCACATAGCGTGATACAGACACAAGGGATGAAAGAGTCAAGGTGGCATGTGGAGAATCTTTTGGCAGCTTAGGGATTGGGTTACTACCTGATGGATGGGTCCATGCTGGAATCCCGAGCAAGGGCACTGTGTTGCTGGCTTGGCTCCTGTTTTCCACAGAAGGCTACCTGCCTGTCGCAGCCCTTTCAGCAGGGATTTATCAATTGATATAATGCCTTAGGCTAGTCTGGACAATTGGGAAGGGCAAGAAGTAAACCAAGCAGCTCATGGGAAAAAAAAATCACTCTCTCCTGGACCTGGTGTTAATAAAAGCCAACGGATGCAAAAGGTTCAGCGAGGTTTTATTGCTCTGCCATGGCAGGGGCTGGGAAGGCAGCAGGATTCACCCCTAACCATCTGGACTGGCCGCTCGTCCCTTCCCCACATGGTCCCTCTCGGCCCGGAGGCCGGCAGGCGTCACATGTTAGCTCTCTCCCGCTGCAGCCGAGAATTGTAGGCTCGCGAAACTGTGTTCCAGGAGTCCATGTACCGGTCCATGCACATGGCGATGCACTTCTGCGGGACACAGAGCCTCAGCGGCAGCCCCGAGCTAGGGGGCCGCGGGTCCCCACTTCTCCCTCTCGTCCTCACCTGCTCGGAGTTATCCAGGGCGCCGCCGGGCTTCCCGATACACTTCCGAAAGCACTTGTCCGTCATCCGCTGCGGAGAGAGCCCGTGAGCGGGATCGCGGCCCGGGGGCTCCGGCCGCAGCCGCTGCCCGCGCTGCGAAGGGAGCGGGGCGGCCTGGCCGTCCCCCGAGACCCGCACCGGGACCGAGCCAGCCCCCGCCCGGCCCCGCAGCCCCTTCTGACCTGCAAGAGCTCCTGTGCGTTGGCCACGGCGATCTGCACCTTCACCTGCTCCATGATGAGCCCCGGGTCCAGCTTCCCGCCGCCGCCTCCTCCGGAGCCGAAGTCGGAGCCGAAACCGCTCTCCATGCCCAGAGTCTCCGCGGCCGGGGCCCCTGCGCTGCCGGAGGGAGAAATGGCGGCGCCCGGGACTGCGGTTCCCGGCGGGCCCCGCGCCGCCTCCGCCTCCGCCTCCGCGCCGGGCGGGACCGAGCGCTCCGGTCCGTTCCGCGCTGCGGGCCGCCGGGGTCGCCTCAGCGGAGCTGCTCCAGGCCGTCAGCAGCACGGGGACGCCCGTCCCACCGCCGTTCGTGGCCCGTGTCCCCGAGCGCTCGTGTCACCGCCAGCCGCGGAGGAGGCGGCCCCGAGCGAGCTCCCAGGGGACTCCCCGGGGCCGAGCCGGGCCCGGGTCAGACAACAGCGTTCGAGTACCAGGGTTCAGCGCAGCCCAACAAACTGAGGCAACGCGAAGGGGCTTTGAAACGGCATCACCAGAGGCACAAACGCTGCCCAGCTGCACCCCGTGGTGAAGCACCAGCTCTGCTGGGATCCCCGCAGAGAGAAACTCCCCTGTGGGTTCTCTCTGGAATTCATCCTCTTCTTCGACGCTTCCCTCTGCCCTGGGTGACTCGGGTGAGAGGCCCATGCCCTTAAAGTCTGCCTCAACTCCATTACACTTACCTCCATTAAGTAAGAATGCGGTGGGATGAGGTAGAAGAAAATGGGAGGACAACGCTACGAGCTCTTTTTCATGGGCGAGATGTGATGTGCAGGTAGGAGATGGCATGAGAGGAGGGGACTGAGTATGACAGCTGAGCTAAAGCCAAAACTGTGCTCATCTTCACTAGTCCAAGCCCACATTGAAGAATACTGCAAACCATATCATCCTGTCTTTGGATCTGCCCACTTCAAACAAGCCATTCCTACCACCTCGCAGAAGTATCATCAGCTAGTGCTAACAATGGGGCAGCCACCTAAGGTACAATTTTAAAATGAGTACGGACTGGAAAGTGGGCTGGAAACTGAGCCAGGCTGGCAAATGTGTCAGCTCGTGGCAATGCTTCTCTCCATCCCTAAGAATTTATCCCTGCTGGGGATCGGTATCTGCTCTCATTCTTATTTAGCATCTAGTAGGTTAAATGGAAAAACCCCTTCAGTGCAGGGGGTGATGAGAAAGCAAGGGAAGGTTTATCTGCTCCAGCTCCTGATATTCTTCCCCCTGCTTTTGTTGGTACTGATCAGACAGGACAGCACGTTCCACCAGCACTGCGACACGTTTAAGGAAAACATTCATTTTCTTCTGGAGCGCATCCCACGATCTTTGTTGGGACACATCCCGCAATCCCTTTTGGACCATGTCCCATGTGATCCCTGTTGGATCACGCCCCGCGATCCCTGCTGGGACACACTCAGTGATTCAGCTGATCACTTGTTAGGAGCACAGGGAGCTCTTTGTGTCCGCTCTCCACACTAAAAGGCCTCCTTGGATGAGTAATCTCAAACAGCCCACATGACCTGTGTGTTGGTTAATAGACAGAAGGAAACCAATAAAATGCAAAACATTTATTCGAGTGTGTTGTACAAAAAGTTTCCAGTCATAAAATGTATATTACAAATCATTGAAAAAGACAAGACATTTGGCATGCATATTCTAAAAAGAAAAAAATAAACCATTTTGAAATGATAAAGTCTAGGTCTTGATGTAGTTTTTCTAAGATTCAAGTGAATATTTTCATCATTTTGTCTTTGTGTTTCTATTAACAACCTTTTTCATAATTCCCTATTTAAAAAACTTGAACCTTCCAAAAACTCGTCTGCAGCAGCTGACTGGAGGTGATTACTGGAGTGCCCTCAAGCCAGACCTATCTAAATAAAAATTTTGTTTAAAAAATCTTAAAAATAAAAATCACAATTCAAGTCACAAGGCATCACTGCTATGAAAATAAGAGATCAACTGTATTTTGTGCCCAAGTGGAAAGCATTTTGGCTTAAACTTGCTCAAAATAGATTATTGCTTGTAATTTTAGTGTAATCATCTGGGTAGCTGAATATACAGTAACATCTGCCTTACCAAGATGGACTTGTCACTTCAGTAATAGCTAACTAGAAAATCTGGAAGTTCAATAAATCACATCTTATTTTCTGGAACTCCAAGTCAATTCACTGCTTGTGCTATTCTGGAGGCTTTGAATATCGAGGCTCTTTTTTACTCTAGACCTTAGCATTTCAAGAAAGGCATTATGTTTACAAATAATAATTGCATGTAAATATGGTCTTGTATAAAAAAAAAACAAAAAACCTTTAAATAATTTTAAACTGGTTTAAAGCTAAGCATATTGAAGGGCAAATAAAAATTCTGTTTCCCAGGCCATTTTAAATGAGAAAAAAATCTCTCCAATATAATTTGTCCCGACATTCAGCTAAAACAGTGCTTTGAAAAATGCAATCACTATCTCACCTTCCGCTCACTGGTTCACAAGGCTTTGCTCACAGAGAGTTTGGACCCAACAGTGTCAATAAAATGCAGGATCAAATATGGATATGCCTTTGTTTAGAGATAAGACTTTCAAAAGAAGATACAGAAAGAAGAGATAGAATGGTTTAATAGTGAAAACATGAGAGAAGTGGCTACAAGAGATCTAGAACATACAACATGCATGTTTTCCTAGAGCATCAAAACCTTTCTGATATGCATAAAAGTAATAGATTCTCCAATGTCCTGGGGTGTAGAGAGGATTTTTACAGGTCTCTTCTAACCTGCAACCTCTGTTCAGGTTGCAGTTAAAGGGCCTTTATACAGGATGAGCATTGAAAAAGAAAAAAAAAGGTGTGTAAAACCCAGTAAGATCCCTGAACTGAACATGAAGTGTCCCATTGCTTGAGGACAGACACCACAGACAGCGATCTCCTTTCACAGTACAGTCTGCTTCGCACTGCAGGACAATTCCCACACTACTGCCAGCTTGCACACATGCTCAGCTGGCTTTTACATCACAGGAAGCAGATATTTATATTCTTCCTGAGACTTTTGGTTCCTGCTACAAACACAGACTATGTAGCCAACTGCCCATCTAATGGCAACACAGAGCTGAAGACAAGTGAGCAACATGTCAGTGCAAATGAGGGGTTCTGTCAGAGCCAAGCTGGGGCCCCGTGTAGGCATAAAGAAACCTGCTGGGAAATAGAGCTGTGAAGCAACAAGGGAAACAGGAAATTCAGCTGTGCAGCAGCAAAGGAATCACAGGAAATACAGATGTGCAGGAACAAGGGAATCCCAGCCACTCCACTCCTTGGAGTATGTCACTGCAATGCAACAGTTAAAGGAACAAATGCAGAAGCAAAGGACAAAAAAGTGGCATGAAATGCCAGGGACTCTGAGGCCACACCCCACTCCAGAAGACATCACATTCCTTGACAGGTCTGCAGATGGATGGACTTGTTCTGAGACAAGCATTTTCACGTGGCATGACCTTAGGAGGAGGCAGGATGCATTTATTGTATTTTATATTATATTCTGTTATGATCTACACATAGGAAAAACTATTTACTATTTCATCCAAAATAAGGTTATATTTCTGGAATAAGAACATCCATACAGATAGTTATGCTGAAGTAACTACTCTGATAAAAGCTTCATTTTCCTCATCAGAGACACTTTAAAATCATTTTTCTCCAAACAAGTCTTTGCCACCTATCAGCACTAGAGTAGAACTGCTGTCCATGCTCTAATTTCATCAAGACTCATTCATATACAGGATCAAAGAGAGAAAGGGGGCACAGGGACACTGGATTTTATTTGGACAAAAAGCTTTAAATATCCTGAAAATGGAAAGAAATTCTTGTAAGACAGGAAAAAAATTTAAAAAAGGAAACAATGCTTTTTGGGCTGGTAAAGCCACAAAAATGCCTCCCAGTCTGGCTGGGACAGCACCGTTATACTGAAGCTCAGCATCAAAAGCAAGAGGCTGGGATGGTGGCTGGAGAAGGCGACACACAAAAAAGAAAATACATGGAATACAGTAGTTCTTCTGTGTCTTGTAATTTACAGCCAGCTGTTATTTATCATATTTGTAGTAGCCTATTAAAAAGCACTGTGGTAACAGAATCATCCACATTCAGACTGTTGGCTTTTCCCACAGTGTCAATCATAGGTTTATTTGACCTGTATATACCTAAACATGGTCCTGAAGAATCAAATAAACTGTTTCCAAAGTCAAAGGACACTGTTCCAATTCTAAGGATAAATTCTGCAGACTGTTACTCAAGGACATAGTGCTCACCACAAGAGATCTGCAAGCACCATTTCTTAAGGCTATAAGACGACACATTCCCCATACAGTAGCTGTTAAGAAAACTATGGCTCAGGTAGCAAGAGGTTTTTCTTCATTTGAGCTGCCCTTCTGAGGCCATTCTTTACAGGAAATAAAACAAACCAAAAACCACAGAAAAATTGCAAATTAACTACACATTCATTGCTTTAGTATTTAAGATCACAAAATAATCTTAAATTTACAGGACAATCTTAAAGGAATGAGCAGTGTGAAAACTGGCCCATGTAAAAAAAATAAATATAGATCTTTAGGGAAAAAGCAAAAAGCCCTCAAACACTATGTCAGTATATTACAGAAGCTGTGGGTCAGAAAGGGAAATGGTGTCCAGTGGTTGGAAGGTGTGTTGCAAAAATAACTTTACATTGATTGCATTCATTTGCATAACAATTAATTTAGAAAGGGTAATTGTAATAATATGTCTGAGAAACATAATTTCACTAGATACATCTTACAGAAAGAGAGACATGATTTACTACATATTTAACCTTCTACTCAAGCAGAGTGGGAAAATTACATTAGAAAGATGGCCAAGTACACCAATGCAGTTATCCCATCAGCCCAACGAGCCAACATCCTGGTTTTTGTAATGGGTCCTCTGATAATGGATTAAAACATAATTCTAAATGTCTATTAGCTTAACTTCAGCAACTCAGTCATCCCACTCAAACAGAGAAAAGTAGCATCTTTGATTTATTTTTAAATGGCAAAATAAATCCTGAAGCTTAAAACCCCTTTTGTTCCCACCCTGCTTGCATAACAAAGCCATCAGTCAGAGCCACTAAACCAACTTTCTAGGTTATATCTGTCAGTCACGATACTGTTCAGAGAACATAATGTCCGAAAGCCACCGAAAACATCCAAACCTTGTCACTTGTCTGATAAGTCTTAACAATTTGAATGACAAGATCAGAGTTCAAGAGTGCAGGTAAAAACAGGATTCTATGCTGGAATCAAAGGGTATCCAAATTTTGTACCCAAACTAGTAAGCAGTTGAAAAAAACATCTGCATTCTTTGGAGCAGTCAAAGAATCTCGTGCTTCTCCTTGTGCTTAAAGATGAACACTAACCCTTATAGAACTCAGAGTTATCTCCAGAAAAATGCAGCAGCAGCTTAAGCTAAATGGACACTGTCAGATGAAAAATGCATTCTATTAAAATAAAAATCACCTGCTATCCATGCAATTCATTTTTTATAAAAAACATTATTCTGCCTTCACTCCTTGTTAGACTTTGTCTTGAGCACTTGAATGCTGCATTGTTTACATCCTTAACAGAAGCGGTTCCTTTGAACTGTTTAAAAGTCATTAAACTAATATTGCTCCTTAGGATACCTGACAATGCCCCTTTGAACCTAAGAGAAGTATGAACAAGCTGTATCTAGCTCTGATTTAAAAAGTCAGCATTTACATGGGATAACCTTTAAAATCCTCAATATTTATCACTGCCAAAAGTATAAATATTTTAGAAGTTTTACTTCTAAAATCTTAATCAAATACTTTTAAAGCTGAATATGTTGAAAGGCTTAAATCATAAATACTGAATATCACAATTTGCGTCGATGATTTAACTTGTGACAATGGCAAAATCCCCTAAAAATCAAACAGTTCGAACTCTGGGTTTGACACTTCCAACTTAGGATGGTGTGTATATTCAGGAAGCAGAACCCACCATTCTCTACCTTCTGAAACGATGACATGGAGCTCAGGTGACAGACCCAGATGTTTCACCATTAGGCTGTCAAACCTTGGAGAAAGACATGATGGCAAAGGTCCCGAGTCAAAAATGTCTAACATGAAGCTTCCCTGTGTCATTGCAATTGTGGAGCAGCACTTTGAATGAATCTGGGGTCTAATTTTCCTAAGCTGGGAATTGCTGAGGATACCAGGCAAAATACTCGCATTTCTACAACTGTGGAGGAAGCACTGTGAATTTCCCAGGGCCCTGCAGATGAACACACTTCATTAAACTTTTTTTCTGGGGGTATTATACTGGTTATATATGTAATTATAGATTTACCGTACACTCAAGGAGTCTCATCTCATTTTAGCTAAAAATCTCTTTTCTGCTTTAGGTTTCTATGTAAGACTTTAAACTCTGTATGGGGAAAAATATTGTATTCCAATATAGTGTTTCAACAAAGAGGGAAAAATAAAGAAATCTATTAAAAATTCTGGCAGTTTTGTTCAGTAAAGTTTTTTTTTTGAATTTTTTTTATAAAAATGTACCAAGGAGTAAACTTCAAAGAAATCAGGTGATGCATATAAAAATAGTTTTCAGTGGCTCTGGAAGGAAAAAATAGCAAAAATAAAAGGAAATAAATGAAGGGGAAAAAGCGCAAATGATAGTTTCTTTCTTCTTTTTTCACATCACTGAGCATCCTCTAGAGGTTGTTCTGGGATCCCCCTAAAATAAGATAGACAGAGTTGAATTCAATTCTTACCAGCTATTCAGATTGCAAGCCTAGACTCTGGTTATCATCTCAGTTGTCAAAAGCACTTTTTTAGTAGTTTAGTTACATTAAGGGAACATCACTACATAAGAGGAAGTACAGCACATTCCCTAGTCTGCTGCCAGGACTGACACACTGCCCCTCTGGTTGTGGTTTCCTGCGACAGGTTGACTGGTTAGTCTCCATATTTCCAACAGTGATACAGATGATCAATGAAAATTGTGATGTCATTAGCTCAAGATCAGCAAGTTCCTTTATTTCAAATGCTAATTCCATTTGAGAGAGATCTCTGCTGCATGGCTGCTTTTTTGTGTAAGAAAAATCAGTTGCTTTATACTACAAATACACTGCTCAATGTTTGGGATCAAAAAAGCTTTGAGAACTCACCTGCAAATCTGCACAGAATGGGTTCTTTGGTGAAAAGATCTACTAGTGGCCATTGATCAGAGGAACAAATCACTTGAGTTTCAAATTTAAAATATTTTCTGGTATCTTTCTCCTTTTTTTGCTCTATCAACTGCTGGTCACTTATTTCACATTATTAAACTAAGGGTTATCAAAACATACGGGTGGTATTAATTAGAAAAACACGTTTATTTCAGGTGTAGAAGGTCCACTGTACCAGAAAATAAACCAGTAAGCTGAAGCTTGCAGCAAGAGAAGCACAGCCTATTCCTGGTTTTCAGTGATTATCTGGTAATATTCTGCTTCCAGCAAGAATGCCCCAGCTCTGTTGTACAGAGCAGCAGATCCTGAACAAGAGGAACACTGCCTGCTAATGCTGCCAATGTGTGATCTGAAGCACAGACACCCTGAGTTGGTATCAGCCACTGCCTGAGCTGCACCAGCATGGATCCCAGCAGTAAATCCTGGCAGCACTGCTCACATGGGCCTCTCTCTGCGCACTGCAGTGTTGCAAGCAACCATTGGAAGAAAGGACCAGGAAGCTCAGAGCTGATGAAAGTTGAAGAGGACCCCCACCCCAAAATCTTATGCCTGATTGACCCAACTAATGATTCACAAGTTAAACATGTGGTCTGCATCTGATTACCTGTTGGTTGAAAAGGTCTTCCTCTCCATATTCTGCTTCGTCTTCTTCCTCTTCATTCTCTCGCACGACTACTGATTTAGTAATGCTTCTCACTGCAACTTCCTACACAAAATGACAGATAAGGAGATAGCCAGGAGTCTTTTATTTATCCTTTAAGGTTTTGCTATACCATCGATATAATATCCTTATTAAATTTTTGCTTTAAACTAAGCAACTTGGCCTAGATTTAACACTAGCTATGCAAGGAAATACTGGTAAGATCCTGCAAACCACATCATCATTCCTATTTCTGTGCACTAAAAGGCATGGTAATGTAATTCAGCCACTTGAATTTTCTTTCATTACCCTGGGATTTAAGAGGAAGCAGACATGTTTCAGGTGATCAGTAGTCAATTTTAACACAGGGTCACAGCAAACACAGGTAGGAGCTGTCTGAGACACAGTGTAATGTGAGAAACTAAACTTTCTCAGTATGATTACACAACATAAAGAATATTCCCAATTTCTAATAAATATTCAATATCAGTTGCATATGTTGGTTATCAGCATGGTCTTACAAGACAGGCACTAATGAGATTTCTAAAACTCCAGGAAGCTTCCTTTATTACTAAATTATTTTTAACACTTTTAAATAGTAAGAAATTCTTCTGCCTACTTGCACCATGGAAATCACAGGTGAAAATCTCTAGTGGTGAAAAAAGTTGCTCTTAACATACACTCCTAAGCAGGGACACTAAAGTCACATAGTGAAAACAGACATGGATTTGAAATTTTTTCAGATACTAGTTTGACCACAGAGTTTGAATACTGAGAGTGTTAGCTTCCTATTTGTACAAATTACCTCCCTCCTACCTCATCCTGCACACAAAGTTCTTCCAGAAAACTGCCAGCGAGAAAAGGCAACACAAAAACTGATACAACTGTGGTCTGTTTCCTTTTCCTACTGCTATCAGATTGCTGGGATAATGGCATGGTTATGAGTAACAGCCAAGACACGATTCTCCCTTGCAAAAGTCACCTGCAGGGATAGTTTTAAAAAAATTAACTGTGGGCAGATGTAGGACAATGCAAAATGCTCAGGAACATCTGCCAAATGAGAACTTATGATATGCTTCTAACATGGAAAGGACAACTATCTTCCTACATTAATATTTACATTGCACCTCAGAACATCATAGGGACTATACTATGGAACTTTGAATTGCCAGAAATGCTTCTTTTTTTTGTCTCTTCTGAAAGTACATACTCAAATTCCAAACAAATTCTCTACTAGCAGGGTATTCTTCTAGAATAGGAAAAAAGTATCTATGGGCATAATCATGATGATCACAGTTTTCAAAAATATCCCAAAAATGTCAGAGACATGTACAGACAATTATTTCAGTGTTATAAACTGTCATATTAGAAGACAATAGCGGAGATCTTACAATCAGGATTTTGTCATGTCACCCCACCCTCAAATTAAGAGTTTGGGAGATAACCCAGCCCATGGACACAGCCTACCTCTCCTTCAGAGTTTACGAGGTAAGTGCGGATATTTCCACCAGTGCCCCAGCTGCCTTGATTCTTCCACACGAGAACAGAAGGGGGGCTGTGAGATATGCCCGCATCTGCACCCCAGATCTAGTGAGAAGGACAATCTGTAATTAGCCTTTTATCCAATTTTTTCTTTTAAATATACATATCCCCCTAATATTCCTACTTCTCTCTACATACTAGGTTTGTTTTCTGAATTCCAATGGCAGTTTTACCCTACTTTTAACTATACTATTACTATTATTTGTAGTAAGGTATTAAAAAAATCTAATATTGCAGTCCTAAATTCTTTTCTGAACAAATTTCTCCTACCACTGTCTCAATAACCATACTGCATGGAGCCAAGGCAAAAAGCAGCATGCAGTGTATCAACTTAATCTTTTATATGTATCTGAAAAATTGATATTTAAGTAGAGATAGCAGCAAGTGATTAAAAGATACATTTGTTTCTTCCTAAAAGAATATCTGTTGCAGACTGAAAATAAAATGCAAAATTATTGAAAAGCAGCTGTTTTACTACAGTTAATGCTGAAAATGTCCAGTCTTAACTACAGTCTACTAGTCTGGATGAGTGCTCTGAACTGTTCCCATTTCTTTAAGAGGCTGAGCAGGATTAGGGTTCTAAACCTGGGCAAAGGTGTTTGGAAACAAATAGTCCTTGATTAATTCCCCAAAATACCTTTTTCTTCAACTTTCTGTGCCCAAAAAAATGGTCTTAGATAATGAAGTACTAATATAAAAATTCATTTTTTGTTTTGCATTTTTATAACTGAAATCCTGCTCCTCTAAAGTGAGATCCATGAACCCAAAAGTTATACAGCAAATCAAGTTGTACCAGACTTCAAGATTTCCACTTGCCATGGCATCAACAGAAGAATATGTTGTTGATATACTGTAAATACAACTTACTGTAACAGTCTGCCCAGCTCTGAGGACATACTTAGGAGTAAATTTGTAAGCAATTTCTTCTCCATCTCCAATTTGCCTTTTCAGTCTCCAATTACCCAAAGACTGATCCTAAAAGAGAGAGTCAGAAAGTTATTCAGAGTGAACAAAGCAGAACAAACAGGAGTCTTGGTCTTGTTATTAAAATAATGGGAATAGAAATTTATTTATATGGTTGTTAGACATTCGCATTCTACCTTGAAAGTATTTGCCTATATCCAGTTAGAGTTTAAAGTGTAAATCCCATAAAGTCATTCAGCAAAATTTTAAAAGGTAACCCTTTCACACAACAAAGTTCTGCTAGATAGCAGGCTGTTTCTGTGAGCAATGTCCCAGCACACATTTACACATTTGGGACACAAACTGTGTTCTCTTCCTGCAGCAAACCTTACACTCATGTAAGCCCACCATTATGTTCAACTTTCCAAAGCCCCCATTAATTCCTGCAGGATGCTGCACCTTGAGATACTGCTCCTGCTCCCCACATGGCCGCACCTACTCATGCTGCAAAGGGCTGTGTACCATCTCAGTTTAGCTCCTCCTTGTTTTCTATGAGTTCTGCTGATGCTCACCTTCTCCGAGTTGTTCTTAAGCTGAACATATTTGCCCTCCAGGTCTATCTCTTCTATGCTGATACTTCCTGTAGCTGAAGCTTGCTGAGACATTTGAAAGCTACTGGTACTGCTGCTGCCACTGATACTTCCAGTGCCAATCCCACTTGTTCCACTGCCGGAAAGCTCCTCTGCTTCAATACGTTTTCTCTTGCCTCGGGAAGAGCGAACAAGTGAAGTGCTGCTGCTGCTGCTGCTGGACGTAGCCCGAGAGACTGTGACACGGGAGGAGGGACTTGGAGAGAGCTTCAACCTTAACAAAACCAAGAAAGCATTTTAATTAACTCACGCAGAGAACCACAGACAAAGCTACAATATCCTCAAGTAACCAGACTGTAATGTGCTCCGAGGCTGACAGCAGCCTCGCTCTGCATGTCAAGAGGACTGCATACATGAGGAGGAGGGGGCTACACACCCCTGAGGAATATTCTGGCAGTATGACCATGTGACACCAGAAAGCAGTGCTACTGAGAGCAGCACATCACTTAACCCCTTCCTTCAGTACAGCTACTACTAAACACATTATTCTCAGGCCCCATGATTTAAAACCACAGAAGTACAAGCACTTAAGTAAAAAGATGATTTGAAGACCAAGCACAGAATGATATATTTCATTGTACTCCAAGACCATTATAAAAACTCAAAATAAAGACAGTGTTCCGTTAAGAACAGGTGTTCCATGCAACACATTGTGGTGTGAAGCCAATATAACTTTAGTGAAAGGAAATCTGGGCATTCCTGCTCAAGTGGTAAAAAAATAAGTGCAATAAATGAAAATAACACTTGTGAGTCCTTAGGAAAGAAAATGGAATCTGTACGTACCTTTCCTCTTCTCCTTCCAGGAGTTTTCGGTAAGCACTGATCTCCATGTCCAGTGCTAATTTAACGTCAAGCAGTTCTTGGTACTCTGTAAGCTGAAGCTGCATCTGGTCCCTCATGTCTGTCATTTCTCTCTCCTTTGCATCCAGCATCTTCCTAAATTTCTCCCGCTCACCAGCCATCATTTCCTCCAGTTCTCGAATGCGATCTTCTGCTGCACTGGCCTAGGCACACAGCACAAGAAAAAGCCCACCTGGCATCCATGCAGGTCCACTCAAAAAGTTAAAACCCTTCTCTCTCCCAAATGAACATAACAAAGATTTCTTTATGTAAAATTCAGAAAATATGAAGGGTCAGAAACATTAAGACATTGACACAAAACAGGTGCGTGTTTGAGATGAAAGCCAATTTAGTCCCTTTACCTGTTTCTGAAGACCAGAAAGCTGGTAGCTGAGAGCTTCTATCCTCATGCGAGCCTCCTTCAGCTCCTCTCGAGCTGCACCAGCAGCTTTGTCATTTTGGTCAGAGGACAATTTGGCATTCTCCAGCTGGAAAGAAAGTTTTACAGAGCTCACTTGTATTGATTTAGAAATCCTGCAATATCCTTTTGGTAAAAAAATAGCAACTATTTAATTTTAAAAATTCTCAAATTGTCTAGTAAGTTTAGGATAAGAACTGCATAACATTAAGGAATGCCCTAAGGACCGAACGAAAATCTATTTCAGACCTGTTCCTACAGGATTTGCTTACGCTGTTAAAAAAATACTCTATTAGCCCTTCCGTTATACAAGCAATCTTAGTTTCCAAAAAACTGATCACGTGCTCTGCTTGTTTGTCCTAAGGCAAATCATACTGGGTGACAGCAAAGGCTGCCTACCTAATTCATGTCCTGGTCCAACAGTTCCCTGGATGCCCAGAGACTAACTCAATAAAATATTCCATGGGTATTATGTTGGCTATTTGCAACTCAGGGACTTCCTAAGTCAGAGTCAGTATTTTCCCGCTTACTATCTCTCAGTGGATTTCTCAGGCAGGAATTTGTATCTGCTTTTTGAATTTTTGGGGCAATGAGTTTAGCTCTATGTTAAAGAACAATCCTTTTTGTTTCTTCTCAATCTCACTGGACATTCACTGTCCTTGCTCCTACTGAAAAAATAATAAACAATCACTCCTAATTCACATTCCCCCATGCTATTTATCCTTTTACAGGCATCCACTGTATCTTCCACTTCTCTCAACACATCTCTTTTCCAGGTGAAGTTTTATTTAAAATTTTCTCATGCATGAGTTGTTTCCCACTCTAAATTATCTTTGACAGTCTGCTCTATATTACTCCGTAGTACCTTTGCAAGAAGGAATAAACTACCCGCGGCACTCCAGATGACATCCTGTCCCAGAGGCAAAACAATGGGTTTTATTCTCTTTCCCTAATAGTTGCCAATATACAATTTGGTTTTAATTTTTGTTAAATTCACCTAGTGAACAAGCTTCATTTCTAGTGGTTAATTTTAACCAAAACTGAGAGAGCAAAACCAGAACTGTTACATGGTAAGTTTCATGAAAGCAGAGAGCTAGAAAAAGCATCCTTTGCATGCCTTGCAGCTGGACTTCAACAATTTTGCCACACCATGGAATCCACTCAAAAACTAAACTGATCCAATTTTAAGAACAGTTACAGGCAGAAGATGTTCTTTAGCCACACAGCACAAAGCTTAAACAAATCAATCTTCATTAGCTCCGCTGTTCACTAGGTTCTGAGAAGCACACACAGAGCCTTCTTTAGGCCACAGACTTTGAAGGAACTTCAACTACACACTCCATTACTTCTTATAAAGTTTAAAATTAAAAAATATTTGAAGTCTGACAACCATTCACTACCTTATAGTCGTGCTGGTATAGTGCCAAGTACTCAGACTTTCTATTGCTTATTATCACAGATCATGTTGATCTCTCTTATAAGCCTTTTTTAAGGATTCAAAAGTCATGATAAGGCCTCCCTGGAGAGTTCTCTTGTCCAGGCTGAACACCCCAGCTCTCTCCATAAGACGTGCTCCAGTCCTCGGATCATTTTTGTGGCCTCCTCTGGATTTTCTCCAGCAGCTCCACATCTGTCCTGTGCAAGAAGTGAGCTTCTACCCAAGACTGTCTCATCCTGGAGCTGCGCAGTAGCTAAACCTAATGATTTGCTTTAACATCATATTCCTCCCCAACTTCGGCTCTCTAACAGGGACACATCTTTGTTCAGAAATCACAGAATGAAGATGACAGTTAAACCCCTTTCCCTTCATATTCCAACTTCATCCATAACAACCATCTTTTATGCTGGGAAAAAGCAGCTTAATTTGTTCATTCCCTCGTTCAAAGCTTGTCACTTTTTCATTCTCTAAGTCTGTATATTGCAACCTTTCTTTAAATTTTTTTTCTACTAAGCATCTTCTATCCTAGATCTCCTTCAGCCTGTTTCAAGTCAATACTTTATACAAGGAGCTATTTGGATTAAATGTCGATCAGTGTTTCTCAAACCATATCATCAACCCAAAGAATTCAAAGGGGGTCTCAGTGAAGGGTGAGGGAGAACAATGTTAGCAGTACCATCATTCTTCCAGCACAAGAGAACAAGAAGTGGCTGTAACTATTGACAAGTATTTTCAACAGCCAGAATTACCACAATGAGGCTCTGAGCAACCTGGTCTAGTTTAGGATGTTCCTGTTCAAGGCAGGGGGCTGGACTAGATGGCCTTTAAAGGTCCTTTCCAGCCCAAGCCACTCTACAATTCTATGATTTCCAAATTATATACCATGGTTTTCATCATCAAAGCTGGTCAAGAAAGGTCTGGTATCTTGCCTGAAGTTTCCCTGTCACCAAAGAAATCATGGCTGCATCTAGTAATTCTCCAGTCCAGAACTAACTTAGAATACTGAAATGTGGCCAGGCTTAGACATATTTAAAAGTGTACTGGTGTGATTAAGAACACTGCAAAGACCACAGTAAGAGCAAAGTGACAATGCACCCTTAGACAAAAAGCCCCTTCCAGTGTGTCTATATTAGTTTGCAAGCTCACTGCATCCAAGCAAAAGCCCGTATTGAGACACACTCATTTCCAAGCTCTCCAATCCCCCCGTCCAGCTTCTTATGCACAATGTATTGCACATATCGCAAGTCTTCCCTACTCTCTCCATTTGTGAAGAAAAACTGGATCTACTGATGTAAGAAAGGAACCCTTACAGCAGAAGACATTGTCTAATCAGCTACTGCATGACATCCACTATTCCCACTGTGTCTTCTGCAGAGACCAACAGCAGCTCCATGTGTTTTCTCACTAACTGACCTCTCTTGGCTAAAGCTATTGCTTGCTATTACCTCTGGCTATAACCTCCCTGGAAATGCACCTGCACACAAGTCCCAGGGAAGGTATTTGAACACTGGGACAACACTTCCTCAAATTATAGTTACTGGTCTCCTTAAGAGCAGTAGAGCTGGTAGAAGTGTTTTTTATCTCACAAACTGGGCTTCCAGACTGACAGTGCTGTGGACAGCAGTTGTTACCTTAGCCTGATAGGTCTGCTCCAGCTCCATTTTATACAGTTTGACTTGTTCATCATGTTGATTTCGCAGATCCTCCAGAGCCTGAGTCATTTTGGATTCATACTCCTGTTGGCGGCTTGTGTCCACCTCAATCAAACGATGTTCATGTCGTTTCCTTGTTTCCCTTATTTCCTACATACACACAAAAGAAGAGAGACAAATTCCCACACTAAGGTAAACAGTACATTCAGACAACAATTAAGTACTGCAGTACTATCTATTTAGTATAACGGAGCTACAGTACTACAGGCATTTAAGCCTGGGAACTACTGCATGCACTAATGGATTCAAGTTACCGTTCTCATTTGTCAGGACATAATTCTTAAAAGTAATCCAATTAAAACCAGCTTCAACAATAGCCATATACTGTCTAAGGAAGGAACTGGTTTATGCTACTAAAGTCAAAATGGGGGGGAAGGGAGTTGAAAAAACCATCAATTTTTACATAGCAAAGAGATTCCGAATGCTGCGCTACAAATCCTGTCCTTCTCAATATACATCCTGACATTACAATAGCTGTCTACAAGGAAATAGATGAAAATGAACACCTCTTGTGAACATTATATATATATATATTAAAAAATCATCACAGAGAAAAATTGCATCTTCAAATTTCACTCTTAAGCACATGTGGATCTCATCTATTTTCTATATACTTGATGACCCCTTCTCATTAGATTTTGATTAGAGTATTAATAAAGCAGCAACCCAAGCAATCCTGAAGACATAATTTTTTATGATCAGGGTTTGTACTAAGAAATTTTCATTTTTAGAAATGTATGAGTTTTCTGTGCCTAAGAACTCTGGTTACAAACTAGTACGGTAAGGCTTACTCATGCACTTATTCATGCAGAGACCTGGCCAGGTCTGAATGTGTGGTATGAGAAAAACAATTTCTTTCTTCAGGGCAGGACAAACAACTAAGGAGTGGTTCTGAGTACTGGGAGGAGGCCTGAAGTTAGCAGCAGGGCCATGAGAAACAATAGCAAGAGAAGCAAGGCTCAGTTTTGCTAGACTGGAGTCATAGCAGGCTAACATAAATTCTAAGCAACTTTACTAGTTGTTTTGCAGAAATGCTCTACATCTTAAAATATATCCCCAGAAATATGTCCTTTTACTGGCAGCAATGTGCTCTGAAGTGATACGGAGGAAGCGTTCCTTTCTATGGTTAATTTTTACACCAAGAAAACTAGCAAGCAGCAGTCTATCAGTAAGTGTAGGCAATGACAGCTCAGAAGCTGAAGGAATGTCATGGGGGACTACAAAGGATCAGGTGAAGGGCTGAGCTGATCCAGCAGTTCAACACCACTAGAAAAAGCAGGCCTCACTTGCCACACTCCCAATAACGATGTCTCAATTCTAAGGGTGATTTGGACCCTTCAGTGAACCAAATCAACTCACTAATGTAAAGGAAATCAATTTCTTTATTGCTTCATGTGTTGAATTGGTGCATACAAGAATCAAAGAGCTTCAGGGATGGCTAAAGAACACTCACCCTTGAGCACAGCAAGCTTTAGGACTAGCTTCTGCTGTCTCATTTAGCTTCACCTTCAGTCAATAGCAACACATTCTCCCCAAGAAGAAAAGTTATTTTAAGGTTGTACAACCAAACAAGGGTCTGTCACTGCAGTCAGTTCAGGGCATGGAAGTGAGACAATGGTCAGTACATCTCGGGGTGATCTCCCTGGTTGGTTTCTTTGCCCTGCTCCAACCTCTGTCCCCTGTCCTTAGCCACACAGCCCAGTCCCATCCCTTAAACCAGTCTGAGCACTCATTTGGATTCTGTGGTAAAACATAACTCAGCCACTAAGCTGTTAAAACTTTAGCATCTTTCTAGTTAATCTGGTTGAAATGGTTTGGTGAACAGTGAGCCAAGAATCACATCTAGAGTAGGTGAGCTGAACAGAAGCATGTGGTGACTGCTCAGCAGCCACTCATTGAATGAGCTTGCAGAACCACCAGACATGGAATAAACAGACACAGCACTTGGCAGTTGGTACAGAGAGAAAGTCATGCTTCCCTTCCCCAATTCCCACTATTACAAAGATTTTGGTCTTCACTTGAACCATTCACTTAACAGGCAAAAAACTACCTCTGCAATAAGCAAGACAGTTGCATACTGTTCTTGTCAATAAAAACAGGTTATAATCAGGTCCAGCAACCAAAGTTGGTGTAAGTAAAGCGCAAGTCCATGCAACCAGGTCCAGAGAGAGGGAACAAGACTTTCTGTTTCCCACAGTTGTCAGCTGTCTCCGTGAGCTCACCTGCCCATGGAAAAATACTCTTCTCACCTGCCTCTCAAACTGACTCCACCACTGATTTACCACGTAAAAAGGTGTAAAACCTTTACCTATTTTTTTACTCAACCCATTTACAGGAAGGATAATATGATTTTCTCTATCTGGACTAGTTAGTAGTTGCACATAGCCAGTTTAATTAAAAGCTACATTAACTTTGGACAGTGGCAAGACTACTAGATTGTTAATACCTCCTCAAATACATTCTTCCTGAAATCCAGATCCTCTTGCAAGCTCTGGCACCGATTTTCCAGGTCCACACGCATGAGTGTCTCCTTCTCCAACTGCTTCTTTGCCACAGCATGACCATCTTCAGCCTAGTAAAGAATTTTAAAGATAATTTTGTCTGGATTCCTCTCTTCCATCCATAAACCTTTTATGGTCTTCATCTGATGTCTCTGGACCAGTTATTCACAATAACAAATCTAACGTCAAGCCACTGATGTAAAGAAAACCAACCAATTCCACCACCACCAGAAAAAACAATAAATAAACAGAAGCCCCACCAAAAAAAAAAAGAGCAAGTGTGTGTATGGGTGTTAATTGATGTTTAAACCAAGCTTATATGTTTGCATACCAGCTATTTAAAATGCAGGATTAGTTCAAGACATTCTGATACAGGAGACGAGGATTATTAATTCCTCAAGCACAATGCGTTGCACTTTCTTTTTCTTGCTAGCATGGTCCCACTGGGTACTCCAGCACAAGTGTAACATTATGCAGGACCTTACAAAGGACAACATTTCCTAATCCGCCATCCCATGAATATAGAAACATCAGAAAGTTTTAATTAAAAGCTTCTGAGGAGCAAAATGTCTAAAATACTGTGCTGCTTTGTTTGTTTTACATAGATTTCTTACAATTTAGTTTTGTATCCAAGAGGGGCAGGCAAAGGTTCAGCAGTAAGCAAGGTGGATCACTGATGTTCAGACTATAAACTAGCCGCAAAGAAAAAAGGGAATTTACGCTAAACACCCTGTCTTGTGCTGAAGTAAGAGAGCATTCCCTGTCATACCTTAGCAAGCTGGGCACGCAGATCAGCCACCTCTGCTTCCAGACTGCGTTTCTCGTTCAGGACAGTATTGAGTTCTGCTTCACTTCTGTGGAAGAGAACTTCCAGATCCTTGATGCGACCTTGAGCCACAGACAAATCTGCATCTTTCTTCTTGTAGCTGGAAAAACAAAAGTACATTATACTTATACATGGGTGCACACCCACCCTGAGCATGTCCTGGTTACAGCCACAGGTATTTTGTTATCAGACACCTTTTATCAAGCCCAGCTCACCACTACATGTCTCCTTCAGTAACCTGCAAATGCTGCTGATCATTCACCTGGAATAGCCCCAAAATGTGCAGCCGGTACCATGTTCTGTGAAGGCATGGCACAGTAAAAAACATGTCATGGATAGACAACTCTGGCAGCTAAGAGATAGTAATACACACAAGGTGTAAACAGTACTTTTTCATCTGGCAGCTACACAGCTGGTATCTTTTACTTTGGAGAACAGCCCATGAAGCAAAGTACATGCAACGGCCAAAGAGGCCTGAGCATCCCCAGGGTTTTATATCTGACGCGGTCAAGCCTATTCCTCACGATGTATTCCCACACAAAGCAGTAAAATAAAATGATCCACTATGGAAATGGGGTCACCTTTCAGGAATAAACCAGTATTTCTTCAGCAGTATTCATTATGGGCAAAGCATGTCCAAATGCTTTAAATATCATTATTTGAGCTGTTATATCCAACTTGCAGGTCTCATGAAGGTAATCTTCCTCCTGCCACCAAGTAATTTATCAGTCTTTTCATCTAGCATAGTGACTTTCTGCAGCTTTTCTCAGCATGTATCAATACGTTATTAAAAAATTGTTTTGTTATGTGCTGTAATCCTTCCTTGTTGCTGCTTGAGCTCACTGTTCTAGTCTCACACCACACAGGACTGAGGGAACAGTTTTAACATTTTTTTCTTTTAAGCCATCTCAGACAATTTTTCTCCTTTCCCTTCCTCAAACTTCTAATCTATAGATCTGTAGTTGGAACCTGTGGTCTCTGAGCTGCTTTTAAGGGCCCACAGAAATAACTTTGAAGAGAATTCCTACTACATACAGGCTTTTAAAAGCTCTGTATTCAATCTGCAACTCTAAACACGGAAAAAAACCATTATGTTTGCAAAGAGAAAAAAAAAGCTGAAAACCACTGCTCTAGATTATACGAATCTTGCTGCCAGCCCAGATCCTGAGGCTTGGTTCCCAAACTCCTCATTGCTTATACTGTCTTCTTGAATTTCTAATTTGCCTGAATTGGCCAGAATTATTTTACAAACATCCTCCATGACGGGGTATTGGTGTGCCCTACACACAGTATTTCTTTACATAGTTCAGCATGATGTGCTTCTTGTTCTAAGTTGACACCTTTATTTTGTGATGCACTCAGCTTGTGTTTTCTCTCTGCATTTCATGGTGTAGATCTTGGAATTTGTTTTCATTGAACTGTAACCAATTTTTCTTATCATCGGTCCAATCTGTCACTGGGAATTCTGTTCTGCAACATATGTGCAGTGTCTTCAAACTCAGCAGCTTGCTGGAGACAAATAGACAAAACAAGGCTTCTACTTAAAAGACAGTTATTTAGCAGCAATCAGAAGGTCACAAGCGCTGCGTTACATGTGCTGTAAAGCAAGCCACTGTGCCTGTGTCACAACCAATCAGACCTGGGAGCCTTCTGCCTGTGCAGGACCCAAAGGGCAAATGCCACTTCACTCTGACCATGAACAGCAGTATGTGCTCACACAGCCTCCTGCTTCCTCCCATCTGCAGAAGCCAGGCAGCAAGCGAGTGCTTCCAGGGATGGGAATGAATAGAAGTGTTTGATGTACAGCTTGACAAAGAACCACAGAGAATTCTTGACAGCGATAAGTAACTTCGGCCCCCTCAAGGACACTGACAACATTGCAAACCACTTTCATTCACATTTTTATTTTCTCTTATAATTTCGGTCTGGTTTATTGCCTTCATGCAAAAATGTGACAGAGGTTTTACAAAGGTACAACTGCCTTTGGGGGTCTCTGAGATGTTAAAAAGTTCCCATGAGCAGTCAATCCACCTGGTAAGATGTGCCAATGCTTCAAGGAACACCATGTTAGCTCTCGAGAGCTCTTTTTTCCCAGAAAGAGCCAAGTTTGCTCAAGGGAAATGTTTTAGTGACCACAGAATCACAGCACTTTTTGGGTTGGAAGGGACCTTAAAGCCCATCTCGTTCCACCACCGTAATGCTGCAAGCCCCGTCCAACCTGGCCTTGAACACTTCCAGGGATGGGGCAGCCACAGCTGCTCTGGGCAACCCGTGCCAGGCCTTCGCCACCCTCACAGGAAAGAATTTTTTCCTAGTATCAAATCTAAACCTACTCTCTTTCACTCTGAAGCCCCGCCCTGTTGTACTGTCCCTACATGTGGGGTAGGTAGCAGGCAGAGGAAGTCACGGCATGACTTTCACCCCTCTCAGAGCTGGAAGCATGCAGCTCCAACAGAAGACTGCTAAAACAAGCAGAATGATGGCACCTGACAGATACTAACCTTCAGACCTGGCCTGACCTGGGGAAAAGTGATGATGGCAAAGATATGAACATACACTTCATGAACACCAGGACAGGAGACTTTCCTTAACCACACCATCAGAGTTACCTTTGCTATCAATGAATGGACCTTATTCACTTCACCAGGTCTAGTTCAACAGTCTTGTGGGAGGGTGGTGTTCTACCCAAGCAGAAGTGTTGTGCACCTCACAATTAAGTAATTGTTCCCATTAATTAACTGTAAATTAATTGTTCCCATCCATACCTCCTCCACTTATCCCCTCCCTCCAGTAGTCAAAAGTTTTGTCAAACAGCTGAAGATGAAAACACCAACACTGGAAGCTGTTACACAAGATACAGGATAGAACCATACACTACAGAATGATATGAGAATGGCTATTTTTAAAACAATATTTTAATTCTAGATTTAAAAATATGTCCCTACTCCTGATACAAATATCTTCAAACTAAAAGTTAAGCTGTTCCTTACATCATATAAATGGTGTTCGAACATCCTAAAGATATTTAACTTTTTATAAAGTGGAACTACCCAACTGCTTTATGAACCTAGTTATGAACTTGGTTCAGAAGAAAAAATTTTACATTCATGAGTTGCATTCAAGGTACAAATAGTACATACATGGATGTATTGTAGATGTTGTAAAATACAGAGAACGGGTTGGGTTGGAATGGACCTTAAATCTCATCTTATTTCACCCCTCCCATGGGCAGGGACACCTTCCATTAGACCAGGCTGGCTCCAAGCCCCATCCAGCCTGGCCTTGAACATTTCCACACAGATGGGGCAGCCACAGCTCCTCTCAGGACAAGCTGTTCCAGTGGCTGGATATTATGTTCTTCCTCCAGAGGGTGGTCGGGCACTGAACAGGCTCCCCAGGGAATGGTTACAGCCCCAAGGCTGCCAGAGCTCATGGAGTTTGGACAAGACTCTCAGGCACAGGGTGGGATTTTGGGGTGTCTGTGCAGGGCCAGGAGTTGACTTCATGGTCTTTGTGGGTCCATTCCAGCTCAGGATATTCCATGGTTCTATGATTCAGGGCCTCACCACCCTCACATGGAAGAATTTCTTTCCAATACCCATCTAATGCTGCCCTACTTCAGTATGAAGCCATTGGCCCTTGTCCTACCTCTACTGCCTTGTATAAAGTCCCTCTCCCTCTCCTGGAGCCCCTTTAGGCAGTGGAACAGGCTCTGAGGTCTCTCCAGAGCCTTCTCTTCTCCAAGTGAACCCCCCCAGCTCTCCCAGACTGGCTCCAGAGCAGAGGGGCTCCAGCCCTCAGAACACCAGAACATGTGGCCTCCTCTGGACTCGCTCCTGCAGGTTCACATTCTTCTGATGCTGGGTCCCCAGAACAGAACGCAGTACTCCAGGTGGGCTTCAGGGGGAAAATCACCTCCTTTGACCTGCTGGCCACACTTCTTTTGGTGCAGCACAGGATATGATCAGCTTTCAGGGCTGCAAGTGCACACTGTTAGCTCAAATTCAGCTTTTCATCCATCGATACTTGGTTCTCTTCAGGGTTGCTCTTGATCCATTCTCCACCCAGCCTGTGTCTGTGATGGGAATCATCCAACACCTATGCAGGACCTTACACTTGGCCGTGCTGAACTTGTTAAGGTTCACACAGACCCACTTCTCCAGCCTGTCCTGATCTCTTTAGATGGCATCCCTTCCCTTCAGTGCATCAACTGCACCACACGTGTTTTGGTTGGCTGTTCTTTCTTGTTAGAAGGAAGTGCTTCCTGCCCCTCGCCCCCTCACACCCCAGTCTCACATTCAGTTTCTAGTGGGTACTCTGGAAGTCTTATGGAGATGATGAGCTGGTGGCTTCTGGGATAATAGGAGCCAACAGGGAAACACACGTGAAATATCTCCAAGAAATGAAGGGGCATTCACATAAGAAGATGACACAGCCGACAGTCCAGCTGTTTCTCTACACCAATGCATGCAGGGTGGGCAATAAATAGGAGGAGCATTGTACTTGTACTGCTGTGATACCTCAACCACCCCAGCATCTGCTGGAAAAGTAGCAGGGCGAGCTGTAGGCAATCCAGAAGGCTGTTGGAGAGCACTGAGGATAGCTTGCCAAGCCAGGTAATAAACGGCTCTACCAGATGGGATGAGATACTGGACCTGATGGTCACCAATACAAGTGAGCCAATCGGTGATGTCAGGACAGGAGGCAGCCAGGGCTGCAGTGATCATGCAGTCCAGGAGTTTGCAGTCCTGAGAGACACGGGTCAAGTGAAGAGTAATGAAGAATGAGTTTTAGGAAAGCAAACTGCCTACTGTTCAAGGAGTTAGTCAATAGCACCCCTGGGAAACTGCCCTCAGGGACAAAGGAGAAGATCTTTTAGGAAATTTTCTAGAGCACAAGAGCTCTTGATCCTTGAGACTGGAAGGCAAGAGACCAGCATGGATGAGTTGAGACCAGCAGGTGAAACTAAAAGGCAAGAAGATAAGGCAGAGGCAGTATTAGTACAGACTGGTATCCTGGCAAGAGTATGGAGACATTGCCTGGTTGTGTAGGGATAGGGTCAGTAAGGCCAAGGTGCAGCTGAAGTTGAACTTGGCAAAGGAAATCAAGAGTAACAAGAAGAGCTTCCACAGGTATGTTAGTCAGAAAAGGAAGGTCAAAGCAAGTGTACTTTGATGAACAAGACTGGCAAAGTGGTAATAACAGACGAGAAGAAGGCTGATATACTCAACAACTACTTTGCCTCAGTCTCAGCAAGCTCTCCAGTAGATGGATGACGAAACAGGAACTGGGAAGGCAAAACAGCTCACACTATAAGAGAAGGTTAGGTTTGTGACCACCTGAGAAACCTGAATATACCCAAGTCTATGGGACCTGACAAGATGCACCCTAGAGTCCTGAGAAATTGGCTGATGTAGCTTCCAAGCCACTCTCCATGCCATTTGAAAAGTCATGGCAGTCAGATGAAGGCCCAGTAACAGAAAAAAGGGAAACACTGCACCTGTCTTTCAAAAGCATGGGAAGGAGGACTCCAGGACATACTGACCTGTCAGCCACACCTCTGCACCTGGGAACATCATGGAACACATCCTCCGAGAAGCTCTGCTAAGGCACACGGAGCACAGGGAACTGATTCAAGACATCCGGTACAGCTTTTCCACGTTCTGCTTGACCAACCTACCGGCCTTCCCTTGTCCACTGATTCACTTCATTGCGGAAGGGCAATGAATATTGCCTGTCTGGACTTCTGTAAGGCCTTTGATAAAGTCCCCCCCACAACACCCTTCTCTGATAATTGCATAGGTAAAATTAGACAGGCATCAATGAAGAAAAGTAGTGGGCATATGCATAAATATAAAATAATTTGAAAATTCAGAGCCAATTTGGCTTTTGCAAAGGAAGGAAAGGAGCGTAAGCAGGGGTAGGAACCCTGCACAGAAGGGCTCTGAGAGGGCCTTACTTCACCTCTGCACAAAGAGGTCACAGCAAATCTGGTAACCACAAAACACTTCTGAGTTCTGTAGCACTCCTGCCACTCACTGGGGTCTTGGGAGACATCTCTGAGCCTGATGTAAAATACTATCTAGAGCTTACCCTTCTTCACACATCAGCATCTCAGAAACACTCAAAATGCAACTGTGTTTAAGAAATCATTCATAAATAAAATACAGAACAAGACATTGAACACTGTTATGGTACAACAGCATCTTGAATACTGGCTGAAGTTCCAATTCTGCAGCCTTCCTTCCCAAGCAGATACACTAAAACAGGAAAAATGACAGAGAGGATAAAATGTTGACTGAAAGCACAAAGCAGCTTCAGGAGTAGAAGCAACTAAGTAGTAAGATGTTTCCACTTGAAAAAAAGAGATCATTAAAGAGAAAAATCTTAGGAGATATGAAGGAGAACACATAAATAAAGGGATAAATGAACACATGAAACTGGGCAGGCAGACTGAACAACATGTTTATACAATATGTAAGTAAGCTCAGAATCCCCTCGCTGTGTCTAAGAACTCCACAAACAGCTGGTCTCAGGATACTGGTCACACTATGAAATTCAAACCCATGATGGCTATTACACAGAATCCAGCTGGACATCAGGAACTCCCTTAGCTGAAGGGAATTGCTGAAGACTGGAAGAGTATTCCAGAGAACTGTTGCTATACATGTCACATTCTTCTCTTTAGACGAATGGCTTTTAGCAGAGATCGATTAACAGGCTAAGTAGATCTTTGGTCCAATCCAATACAAACTACTCTAGAAAAAGCCTTGGGATGCTTCTTGTTGACTTACTATGCAAAATTATATCCAGTTATCCCAAACGCTATCAATCCCCCAGAAAATGTTACATCATCGGTAACACAGTAAGAGAAAAAAAATCTAAACTAAACAAAATATGTGCCCCAGAATCCAAACCCTGGGAGTTGAATTTGCCCTTATATGGAACCCTGGGGTAGTGTTATCTGTCAGTATCTGAACAAGATACAGAAAGACATAAGCAGAAGTGCTTGCTCTGAATCCATTACACTGACAGAAAAACCTTGTTCTTTCCTAGACCACAGGCCCTGTCCAAATCTTTGTGTCTCATCCAAGGCTCTTGATGCAGGTTGGTCAGCTGTTTCACAAGTTGAAATTGTGAGAGTAGACAGCCACAGGAAGGAACTAAAAGCAGGGTAAGCCTCAAGCTCCTTTGGACACAAACTAGGCCTGATGTCACCACCTCCAACCACACCCTGTGGCCTCCCTGGATTATCTTCAGTGCCTTCATGGCTTTCCATGCTCTCAAACCCAGGCTTTGGGAGAAATAAAGAAAGGTGGAATCTGCTCTTAAAGCAGTAGGTTGACTGTGATCCTACGTCTCGAGGGAAGTCTATTATCTCCTGTCCCAGCAACCCAACCTATTCCAAGCAAATAACAGAATGGCAGTGTTTGGGATCCCTCCTGGCCAGACTGTGCTGGCATCCTTAAAGCTCTCCTCTGTCTCCTTGAAAGAGAGCTAGAGGTAATAGTAGTGAATATAAAATTATGCAGTAACCTACTCTTCCACTACACACAGTTCTCAAAGCAAGCTCAGTCTGAGAGAAGCACGATCTGACTGTCAGCATAGACAGGGAAGCTTCAGTAATGAGCTAGATGTCAAGTGAACACAGCAAATCAGACAAAAAATTAAAAGTTGCATCTCAATGGACTGGAAGGAATTTGGTAGAAGAAACTTGGAAGCTGAAGAAGGATTCAACTCTACTGCTATGAACTGTTAAAACTGAGAGAAACCCAGAAAACCAGGTATTTTTTACTCACCTATTGCAGAACACAAACAAACAAAAAGTTGAAATTAGTTTGGTAGAACTGGTAATTGAGGTGACTGGTAAGGGGCAACTCAGTTGTCCAAACAAAGGATGAGGGAGGTGATCCAAGGGAAAACACCATCTCCATCACTTTACATGCACAACTTTCTACAAGGTACTTGTAAAATCTCTTAGGGCTATCAGAAGTCTAAAGAACAGGAATCAACTGGATTCTTATTACCTGCCAAGTGAAGATACTTCTCACAAGGATACCTTAATCAAAACAGAGAAACATCATCTTGCAGAACATGAGAGGTGAACCAAATTCCCAGTTACTACTGTTGCTCTCTTCTGGAGTTTGCTTTAAAAGCCAAGCAAGAAGAGTACTTGCTATCACGAGATGAGAGAAGAGGGCCTTAAAGGCCACGTGATGCCAACTGCCATGCAAAATATATTATCCAAAATAAATGCCAAGACTGCTGGCCTGAGGCTTTGAAGAGGAAAAACAGTCCCAATAGGAACATCCCAGTAGGGCTGGGTGGGATTCACCTCACTGCACTTCAGGGGTTTTACCGCTGACCCCCCTAGAGGGGTTTTTCATGGTTAACAAAAGTGGAGCTAACACAGTCCACGAATACCAGCGCACAGGTCGTCTGACAACATGCAGGCCTATGGTACTGGCTGTGCTTCAACAGGCTTTACACTGACTCACTCAAATGCAGATGCTTACACTACCGCTATTTCATATTTTGACAGTTGTTTTAGGGCAAAGTCCAAAAATATCTCCAATGGCTGACTCTAAAAAGAGGGTCTAGCATAGAAAATGAGTATCCAGTGATAGAGCAAAATTTATAGAGAAAACATGAAATACTTTATCATAAATCAACTAGCTAGTCAGAAAAAAAAAAAGACAAGAGAGGGAAACACTTAAGTCCTTGTATAACCACTTAGTTGCAAATGGAGATAAGAGACTTACAGTAGGCCTTAGTGGCACTGCCAATTAAAACCTATTTTACAGCCGACATCATTGATAAACAGGTGATGTACATAATGACCCGCTTAGGAAAAATCTCTGATTCCTAAATCTTATGTATTAAAATAGGTACCAAAATTCAATTAGAAGCCAAAATTGATTCTTCCACCACATATTTTAATTTTAAAATGAAGTTTCTACTGCTAAACAGTATTTGATTACAAATAATTCCCATTGGAATTTAAATCATGGATTCTACTTGGCTTCAGGAACTAGTTTATTATGCCAACTCTGTGTGATATAAACTGAACAGTAGTTTTAAAACATTTAGTCAGTACAAGGTCTTTTCCAGCACATTTACATTGTAGCTTCATGTCTTTTCAAGGCGACATTGCTTCCATACTCGCAAATTGCTCAGGGCCAACCCTTTCCCTTTTCTTCCATTTCTGCCATCAGTCATACAGTGAACCAGACAATAAAAATGATTAATTAACTGTCCATGGATGGATCAATTTTAATCTAGATCACTTTCTCAATCCATTTTACCAAGCAGCTGCATACAGGCATGTTCACATAAGGGGAGGTATGACAGGACAAAGCAGGCACAGCCATTTGTTTGAGCCTCAAATCACATGATATTCATCTTACATCTACAAATACAATGGTGTATATAGTGCTGGAATTATGTGCTCTGACCAACTCTACCAACAGAGCTGAAAGATTTTAGCTCTGACAAGCCTGTATCATCTCCTTCATCTGCTTCCAAAAGGCATTTTAAGAAGCATCATTACTATCATTTCCACAGCAAATATTGCCCATTCTAATTAAAAGAAAAAAAATTGAATACTCTCCTCACCTTTTATTGAACTCCTCAAGTTCTGCTCTCAGTTTCCCTATTTCAATTTGTAATCTAGCCCTCTCTTTGGCAGTTTCATCCAGAACTCTTCGAGCATCAGCCAGTTCAGACTCATAGAGACTCTTGATTCCGCTCACCTAAGGGGAAAAAAAGTATTCAGGTATGAGAACATCCCAACGACTGTCAAAGAACTGAAACATAGGACCAGGTTACACCTAAGTTTCTTTGAAAAAGGGTGTATGATATGATTTCTGTCATTTAAGAACATTCTATATTGAACATTTTAAATTAATGAGCAGTCCCAAAGAGTTAGTTTTTATTACCATTGCGGCAAAACATACTATGTTTTGTGCAAGAGATAAACTGAACTAGATCAGTGCACCCTACAATCTCAGCTTCAATTATCTGCCCTTATTCTCAATACTGCTGCTTTGGGAGATTTTTTTAAACATCTGAAGACATTTTGTGGAATATAAGCCCAAGGGCCCATTTTGACTCTGCTGCTCTTCCACTACAAAGCTACGAAGAATCTGAAACCAGATGAACTACAGAAATGTGAACTGTTCAGAAACGAGCTTCCACTCTTGTTCTCCAGCTCAGAGGGTAAAGAACTACAGACTTTTCCCTGTCCCAAAATAACATATCATATAATCAGCAATACAGACTGCATGAGGCAACTCAAAGTCTTCTATATATTTTTTAGAACGCAAGATTATTTGAAAGGTATATCACATAGCTAAAATGTACAGACCATGTCAGATTGCTGCTTTTGTTTCCGTAAAACAATACCAGAACAACTTTCATAGAATAATAGAATATGCTGAGTTAGATCTGTCAGGAGCAGTTGTCCAAATGATCCTTGAGCTCTGGCAGCCTTGGTGTTGTGAGCACTTCCCCAGGGAGCCTGTCCAGCACTCAACCACCCGCTGGGAAAAAACTTTCTCCTGGTATCCAAGCTGAACCTCCCCTGACTCAGCTTCACGCTGTTTCCTCAAGCTCTGTCACTGGTCACCGGAGCGTAGAGACTTGTACCTGCCCCTCAGCCTCCCCTCATCAGGAGGTTGAAGACTGCATTGAGGTCTCCCCTCAGTCTCCCCTTCTCCAGGCTGAACAAACCAAGTGCCCTCAGCAGCTCCTCATACAGCTTCCCCTCTAGACCCTTCCCCATCCTTGTGGCCCTTCTTTGGACACCCTCTATTAGCTTAATGTCTTTTTTATACTGTGGTGCCCAAAACTGCCCCAGAACGCAAGGTGAGGCTGCCCCAGTGCAGAGCAGAGAGACACAATCCCCTCCCTCACCCAGCTCGCCTGATGCCCCTCAGGACATGGTTGGCCCTCCTGGCTCCAGGGCACTGCTGACTCAGATCCAACTTGCCACCGACCAGAACCCCCAGGTCCCTTCCTGTAGCCCCTCTTCAGCCTCTCGTTCCCCAGTCCACCCACACAACCTCAGCTGCCCCATCCCAGAGGCAGTATCTGGCACTTGCCCTTGTTAAACTTCACATGGTTGGTGATTTCCCATCTCTCTGATTTGTTGATATTTCTCTGGAGGGCCTCTCTGCCCTTGCGGATGTTGACAGCTCCTTCTAATTTAGTGTTGTTGGCAAACTTTCTTAGTTTTCCTCTGAGTCCTGAATCCAAGGGTCGTTGATGAAGATGATGGGCTGAGGTTGGAGCCCCATGGAACCCCAATAGTGACCAATGTCAGCCTGATGTCAACCCCATCACTATAAGCCTTTGTGCTCGACTCGTGAGCCAGTTGCTCACCCATCATGTGACAGGGTTATCCAGCTGTATGCTGGACATTTAGTCAGGTGGATCCTGTCTCCCTGAAGCAGTTGTGAATCCTGACAGACAATTCCATGGCCACAGAATCGTAGAAGAGGTTGGGCTGGAAGAGACCTTAAAGCCTATCTTATTCCACCCCCTGCCATGTGCAGGGAAACATTCCACTATCCCGGGTTGTTCCAAGCCCAAATCTGGCCTGGACACTTTCAGGGATGGGGCAGCCACAGCTTCTCTGAACAGAGCAGAGATGCAGAATCCCCCCTCTCCTGCTGCCCACACTGGGAGCTCAGCCCAGCACAGGGGGGATTTCTGGGGGCCAGTGCCCATGGCTGGGGTATGCTGAGCTTCTTATCCACCCGCATCCACAAGTCCTTCTCCCCAGAGCTACTCTCAATCCACTCTACACCTAGCCTCTATTTGTGCTTAGGGTTTGTTGTAAGATCCAAAACTCTGTTGCCAACAGCAGTTGTGCAATCCAGAGTTGCTCTGCAGGATCTGATCAGCTCTCCTCAAGCCCTTTATTCTCTCCATACCACCTGGGCTCTGATGCCACTGACAATCACTGTCTTAGTTTGAAAGACAGGTGCCTGCCAAAGAAGGCAGGAACCTCCCTTGGAATGGAAAATGTGATCCCTTTCTCTCCAAATTATTATCATAACTTTGAAATTAAGGTGCTTTCAGGCAAAGGTATGGGAAAAGGAATAACAGTTCTTTACTAGTCTATATATGTGTATAACAAGGCAAACAAACAACAACAGCAGCAACAGCAACCAGAACCACAAACCCAGTGACAGCCTTCTCTCGGCCGCAGGCGCCTTCCCCTTTGGTGCAGTTCCGGTCGCAGCCAGCAGGGGCGCCGCTGGCTCCCGGCCGGGCAGGCGCAATGATTCCCTGCGCCTGCAGGGGGCGCTGTGGCGCGAGCTCGGCCGCCTCTCCACACGGAAATGGCGGGCGGGGCAGCGGGAGAGAGAGAGAGACAAGGGGCTTCCTTTACACACCCACAGCGGGCAGCCGGTCTCAGTGCCACTCGGGAAGCTGAATGGACTGCAGCAGGAACCTCGGAGCAGCAGGCTGGAACAGCAGAGCCAGGCACACCCGGAGTGGCAAACAAAGTGCAGCAAAAACTCCGGCTGTGCCAGGAGCCACACGGTTGGGCAGACCCGGGTGTCAGGTGAAAGTGTAGCAAAATGCCAGAAGGAGCAGCAGAAAACAGCAGGGCTGGGAAGTGGCAGCTGGGAGACACTCCCTTGGAGGGGCTCAGGGTCCTGGGTTTTCCCCTGGGGCACCCAAGTAGATGGTGAGGTCGGGTGTTGAAAAAGTCTCAGTTCAATGGCCGCTCTTATGAACAAAGGCTCACCCATGGCAGGAGAAGCAGTAAAGGACAGAACTCCACAGTGGCAGCAAATTCTCCCCAAAGGAGCAGCAGCCCAACCTTCTCCCCTTTGATCCTGAGAGTGAGTGAGGAGCTGAGCCCAGTCCTGAACCCTCAGCCAAAATCTCATGATGTCTCTGCACTTCTCAAGAGAAAGCCCCCCAGCTTAGAGACTGCAGCCAACTGTACCCCTGCCCCTCATCTTGGCCACATCCTTTGTCTCTCTCAAGTATCTATAGTTCTGCTCTCTTAGGCAACAAGTGGGAGAAAAATTCCAGAGGAGGAGAGGAAGAGGGGAGAAATCCTAACCTCAAACAATTACCCAGAGCCATGTAGTCATGTTTGATACTCTTCAGGTCCCTCTTGCCACGTGCACTGGTCCTTTTGTGGAAGAGCAGAAGGGATAAAACTCATATGGCCATGTGAGCCTCAGCAGCGTCTCTACAATGTCCAGAATACAAGCCCTGGGAAGCAGCAACAAACCTTCCCAGATGATAGGTTAGACCAGCAAATGGGTCCCTTGACTGTGAAAACGGAAACCTCATCTGAAAAAAACCTAAAACCTCAAAATGGAATTCAGCAGAAAACAGAAGGACATGCTGCAGCCCAGTCCACTTCATGTCCATGTGCACCCAAGCGTAACTCTTCCTGCAGAGGCCAACCTAGACACCCATACTGCACTACAAATGTGCTTTCACTTTTTTCCCCCCTCTTTTGCTGGCAAAAGAGCCTGCAAGTTTGTTATTGGGCAACACAAGGAACAAGGAAATAGAAAAAAGAAAACGTATTTCCATAGCAGACTCTGAAAGACACAACTGCTGGATGCTCTCACCGACCTGTGCTGGGAGCATTCAAAGCTCACTAGGCAGTGGGTCAAGGGCAGACACACCGACACAGACCCTCCCAAGGCAACCACTTGAGAAAAGCTGCGAGATAGCACTCAGTGAAGACTTGAAACACATCAAGAAGGCACTGAACCAACATGCTAGGCAAGAAACAGGTTCCAGCCAACCACAAGTGACTCCAGACAAATTTGGTGATGAAACCTTAATCTTATTAGCATATATTAATGTGAAAAATACAAGTGTATTCCCACCAAGTGTGGCTCAGTATGTTCGTATTTAGCCAGTTATAGATTGACAAAGGACTGCCAGTCAGCTATGGCTCAGACTCACCAAGAGTATATCACTCGAGTTCTCAAGAACAATGAAGATGTGTGTTATGTCATCTCCTAGACGATGCCTACAGTGCCAGAAAACCATTTAACCCAATATTTTAGAGGCTGCAACTTGAGTGACCCAACATCCACAGCAGCATCTGAGCATGTATTTTCCAGGTAGCAACAAGGCAACACCAGACTCTCATATCCTGGTCATGACAGTAGCTCTGGTCAGCACACATGGTGCACATGAAGGGTACGGTAGCTCCAACACCGGCAGGTAAGAAGAGGAAACCATGTGAGATTGCAGCCATCTGCACTCACATGCACAGAGCTAGGAAGACACAGGTGAAGAGAGAACCCCCATAAATACTGCTTTTGTCATAAGGGCAATTGCTATCACCAGCTGAGGCTCCCAGGGATGTTATTTTTCTCTCTAATTCTCCTTTCAGAGGGTGAGCATAGTGGGGTGTCGTCAGAACAGCGCAGTAATCCCTCCCATATCCATCAAAACATCTGTTCCGGAAGGCTGCAACCATAAGCACTGCAGGGGAGGGCAGTGTGTTAGTAGAAGGGAATTGAGGAGAGCTCCAGGACTCTCCTCTTAGCTCTTCCAGCATCTCCCCTCCCAGCCTCACAAATTAGGTTATTGCAACAGTGACCACAACACAGTGAGAACAGCATCAGTCATGCACTAAGGATGTAGAAAAACAAGGGGATGAGCACAATTTCTCTTCTGTCACAGGCTAACCTATACAAGGGCAGTGATGAAGGAAAGCAAACAGAGAAGGAATGAGGACAGTTAGAGCTCCCAGCCACATCTGCAAACTTTTTTTTTGCATTTGTCTGAGGGCTTACTGTATACACTATTTATCTAGGCACCTACTGCATACAAGTAAAGGCAAAACAGCATTGGACAGGGTTAGGAAAAAGGCTATAATTAATAAAGAACCAAAGATGAATCAACTGCAAAGCTCCTTTTCCCTGCTGTTAAGAAATGGCAGCCCTGTGTTCATCAAAAAGAACAACAGGAATGATATTGTTCTAAGGCCATGCTGAGATTGCCACACAGAACAGCAAACAGCTGCTTTCTGCAATCTTGTTCAAATTGGTGATTGAAAAAACAAGAAAAAAGAACATCTTGAACAGCTGATGATTGAAGAATCTCTGGCAGAAGAGTGATTACAGTCCTTGCCTGAGCAGCATCAGTGGAACTTCTCTCATCTAGAAGACACTACCCTAAACCAAAGCTTTGAGCACAGATCAAAACTGTTGCCGTACATGCAGGGTGGGGGCAGAGGGTGTCAGGAATGGTCACCCATTACTCAGGACATGTCATGTCAGTCAATAACAGTCTCACTCAGCTCAGGTACGGTCTGAGTATGTGAGATACCGGAGTGACAAGCAAAGAACAAACATCTCTCTTATGATAACCATGGTTCTGCCTACTGCTTGCCATGCTATCCTCAACCTTGAGAAATTCACCTTTGATCATGGACCCCATCTCTATGTAAAAGTCTCAGGTAGTAACCAAGAGCCCACTGGTGAGCAGTCCCTCCTGCTTGCTTTCCACAACATGCATGATACCACCTACCACAGTGGCAGATGATGTTTTCTGCCATTACCAAAGATACGCCAAAATTAATATTCAGTCAGCTTTTATAAATAATAAATAAGACCAGACTCAAATTTACACACAGATGAGGACAATCAATGGGAATTTTCATCTTGAACACTGTGGAAAAATAAAATAGTCTCCTATAAGCATGTAGAGCTTAGATGGTTACATATATAAAAATTCAATAATGTAGAGAGAAGAGCGTGCGAATTTCACTGGACTGTGTTTAACTGTGTTTCTACATAGAAGTCAGAGCTGCTTTGGTGTTTGTTTGGGAGGGGGGTTGTGGGATTTGGAGGGTTTATTTTTAATTAATATCTTATTTCACACTAAGCCTAATTATTTTATGAATGCAAATTCCAACAGTTAATATGAGAACTGAATTGTCAGCAGAAAATCCAGTTTACTAGGTTGGTCTCAAAAGTGAAAAGACAGGATTCTTCCATTCCAGTAAATGGAAGTTTTACTGCTTCCACAGTCCTAAACAAACGTCTACTATCCAGCACTAAAACTATAAAACTACTACAAAGTTTCCTTTGGTGGACATGTGTAAAGAATAAACAGACCTTCCTAAAGGGATAGGGAAAGTATTTAAGAAAGGTGGTCCAGACATAAGCCAAAGCATCAGTGTCAAAGAAGAGCTTGATGAATCCTGATGAAATTTGTTATGTCTAAAGATTAAGACCTTTTTGAAGTCTGGATGAAAAAACCTGAGAAGGAAAGCTCAAGAGCAAAGCAACCAAAAGGTTCCTATCAAAATTCTCAAGTTTATTTTCCAATTACTGCATATGAATACTTTTCAGAATTGCTAGCACACAGAACTGCTGTTAGGAGCTGTTTTATGCTCATGTTAAAAGTCTAATGAGATTATATCTACAATGTCTGCTTGTCCTCTTACTCTTGCTACATGTGTGCTGTCAATAGAATTACATTCTGCCTCTTGCATTTCAAAGGAATACTCCTTCTAGCCTCCAGCAATCTACAGCTTAGAAGTTCCTTAAATTAGATGTTTATGTTGTTTATAGCATGATTTCACACAGCAAATGATGCTTCCTGCTAAGAAATAGCTACTGATTTTGAAAGCATGGAAGTTACAATATATCATTAAGTGATACAAAGGGACTTTAAAGGTACTTCGGCTTAGGGCATACATGCACTGATTGCAGGTACTCCAACCACTCCCCAAATATGACATTATCATATCTGCTCTGCTTAAACTAAATTAAATCAAACCCTCCTCCCATCACCCTGAGCATTATCAAATCAGCATCTTAAGGGCTGAAAAAAGGAAAAAGAAAAAAAATTTAAAAAGCTACGCAGTGGCACAGCAATCCATCACATCCCAGAAGTTACATCATCTCAGTGGTGGGATACCGCACCCTGCTGAGGGGGTTTGGGTTTGCACAGGACGGGACTGTCCCCAGTGTGTCACCGACTACATCCTTCCGCCATAAGGGAAGGAGAGTCCCGGGGGAAGCAGACACCACAGAATAGGGAAAAGCAAGGCTTAGGAAAAAGAATCATCCAGTTTTGCTTCCAAAATGCCAGGAAACAAATCAGAGTCGTTTACAAGGATTTGACTGCGAGTATTTATGGGGTCCGTAAAAGATTTCCTACGGTGAGAGGCAAAGTCAGTCTAAACCCTTTCAAATCTTCCATCCCATCAGCCATCAAGACAGAAGCTGTAGGGGACACCCAACACCCCGGTACCAGGGTACCCGTGTGCTGTGGGCGCGGGGCATCGGAGGGCTCGAACCGCCCGCGACCCCGGCCGAGCCCCGCCCGCGGCCAAGGGACCCGCAGCGGCTCCGCGCTGCAGCCCGGCCGGCCCGGGAGCCACCAACACCGCCGCGTCCGCCTCGCTTCGGTCCCTCCACCGGACCCGGCTCCTCCTGCCGGTGCCAAATCCCAGCCTGAGCCGCCTTGAATGTGTCGCCAGTGGCCTCTCAGCCCGACACTGCGGCCAGAGAGCCCTGGGCCGCCCCGAGGGGCCGCGCAGGTAGGCATGGTTGTGCACAGCCCCCGCTCCCCACCCGGCAGCCGCGCATGGCGCGGCGGCCACACGGAGCCGCCACAGCGCGCCCCGCGCCGCGCAGGGAACGGGCGGGAACTGGCCGGGGGAGCCCCGGGCCGCGGTCCTACCCCGGGATGGAGGCGGGGGGGCGCCCCACGGGCCGTCGCTGCTCGTCCCCTACTCCGGCCGTACCTCCCGGGTGGTGACCTCCTCCTTCTCCGAGATCTTCAGCAGCAGCCGGTCGTTCTCCAGCTCCAGCGCCCGTACACGGTCAATGTAAACGGCCAGGCGGTCATTGAGCTGCCGCAGCTCCTCCTTCTCCTGCAGCCGGGAGATGCGGGTCGGCGACAGCGGGGTCCCGCCAGGGGTGCCGCGGCTCGGAGTGCCTGACATGGCGCTGGGCTGGCGGGCGGGCGAGCAGCGACTCATTCAATCCCGCCGCACAGGGGGGAGGGAGCGCTAAGATGGCGGGCCGGCGGCCCCTCCCGCCGCGGCGCCACCTGGGACATGCAGTCCCGGCACCAAGATGGCCGCAGGGCTACGGTCTGTCCGCCATTTCGCGCCCGATCAGGGACCGCGGGTGCAGCTCGGGCTGCGCGTCAAGGACAGGACCGGGCGCGAGGCCGGTTCTGAGGCGAAGAGGGTTTGGTGGCAACAGCGGAAGTGACCGGAGCGACCGACAGGACTGACCCTCACCCGCTCCTGGCGGAGCTGCAGCCCGAGTCCCCGCAGGGCTCAGGCCTGTGGGGTGATGGATTCCCTGACAGGGTGTATTTGTGTGTTTTGACTGTAGTTCCCTAAAATATCGTCCACAGTCCCCTGTGCGCTGCGTGATTTTGCCCTGCTTTGCTGTCGGCTCTGTACAGGCCAGCATCCAGCTCTGTGCTGAAATGGAGAAAACATAGATTGGATGTTACCAAGGTTGATGTTTTAATTTAAGAGGTACCTAAAGAGTGATGGTGTTTTTGCTATGTGGTCAAACTTTGTACAAACTAAAATCCACTGAGAAGTTTTCTCTTCCTGAATATTTGGAGTAGTATTTTTCCCCAAAACCCCAAATTCTGTCAGTTCTTGCACATTAACTATTATAACCTGGATTACCGTTCTCAAAGCTGTTCATGGCCTTGTGCCTTTCAACTACACAGGAGGGCTGAGAAAAAGGAAAAGTTGAAAAAATAGACTCAAAAGTCTGTTGTTTGTATGAAGAGCAAAGAGAAGGATTAGCAAGAGCATTATGCAAAGGTGGGAGTACAGATCTGGATAGAGAAACAGGAAAGACAACAAGAAAATACAGCATACAATTTGAAAACTTAGGCACTTAGTGAAAAAGTAGGTAGTAGGTATTTGGTCTCAAAATAGAACTAAAACTATCCTCCTGTGAAATCCTAATATCAAGTACACTTCAAACTGGAAAACCTCAGAATAAACGCAGGAATTCTGGATGCTCAATATCCATGTGGGCAAGTAGCTGTAAGTCTCTCTTGCAATGACTGCATAAATCACAGGTTTTCATCTGAATACATTTGCCTCAAAATGTGCATCTGATACAAAACAATTTGTCCTGGCTGCTGTGAGACAGGAGAGTGTCTTCCCACCTGCTTGGGCATTACCTCTCCTGGGACAGCACTGAGTGCCCCTTCACCTCCGTCACCTGCCGAGAGCCGAGGATGGGAATTTCCACACCAGTCTGTGAAGCTGTGGGTATCAGTGGGTTCCCCGGAGGGTGTTTGTGAGTGACAGCTAAAATAGAAGCAAGATCGCTCCCCATGCGCTTTCTGAAAGGCACAACCTCCCTACGTGAGAGTCACTGCCGGCAGGGCGCTGCCAGTGAGATCTGATGATATGATGTCCGACTTCGCGTGAAACTCAGCTTTCTGACGGAATCTGGAAATGGAAGCAGAGAGAAGAGACTACAAATCCCAGGGTGCTGTGGTCGCTGCTCGCAGGGAGGTCGGATCCTGCCCCATCCGCCTATTGCTCTTTGTTCCAGCCGCATTTGGGAGTTGCAGTACAGTACAGTGCGTGTTTTGAATTTTGGCGCCTGTGTGCAAACTGTAACCCAACTGCTGCTGGACCGGCTCCAGACCCCGTCCCAGTCCCAGTCCCTTCTCCTGCCCCACCCAGTCCGTGTCGTCACTAACGGCACTGTCTTCCCCCGAGCAAACCAAAAAAATAGCCGAGCATCAAGCCGTGCACTTAGAGTGAACTTTTTTTCTCTTTAACATTGTTTCCAACACTAGCAAATTCGTGGAAGACGAGCTATAAACCCTAGTTGTGTTAAGACAGGAAAAAATATTTTAAGAATGCTGAAAGCCTCTGTATAAGCATTTTTGGGTTAGCTCATTTCTTCTCTTGTCATTTGATGTGATCATCTGTGCATGTCATATTTTAGAAATTCTTTTAAGCTTTTTGCCTAATTTTGATTGATAATGTAAACCAGATGTAAATCCCCTTTGTTCATGAAGTTGAACCCTCAGATTTTTTAGATAATGGCTTAGAAACCTTGAATGTTTCAAGAGTTTGTGTGCTTTGGGGTCTTGGTTTTGTTTTGGGGGTGGTTTTTTTGCCTTCTAGTGTTACTGGGTATTTTAATAGTGCTGCTATCAATTGTATTGCAGTAATTTTTTTTTTTCTTCATCAAATAGAAATATGCATCAATAATAATACCTGTTATTTTCTACATGTTTTAGAAAGTCTCTTCCTTTAGCAGTAACCCAGACACTTGCACACTTTCATCCCTGCCAGCAATCTCTCCTTGTTAACAGAATATCTATGTTCATTTTTCCTATCTCTTCTAAAAGGAAGAGAATAGTTTGGGGGTGAAATGGGGAGAGGAAGCATCAAGGAAGAAAGGGAAGTGCAAAAACTGAGTGCCCACTCACCAGCTGTGTTTTCCAGGGAGTGCAATGCATGTTTCAGTTGTGCTTTTGGCATCTGTTTAAATACTGGTCCTGTTGTATTCCTCCTATGAAAGGGATTTAGTATTGAACCACAGTCAATATGGTTACTCATCTCTTAATATTTAGCAATTAGTTTTTCATTAGAGATCTTGACAGGTCTTTGCTACCCAAAGCAATTTTATAATAAACTCCTTCTGTTTTGAGCAGGTAGAATGGATCTGTTATCCCAAGACAAAATAATTTAGTGTTTGACAAAGGGATGATATAGGGGTGTGTCAGCCTTACCTGGCTGGGAAAACAGAGGATCATGGCAATCCCCGGGGCTGCATTCCTCGGCATTCAGACGGGGAACTTGTTCAGAGTACACTGCAGCTCCTGCCTTGCCCACTCTCGCAGGTTTTCCCTTTGTGGAAAATGGAGCAGAGGAGGAAGCTGCTGCAGGTACAGGTCCCACCCTGATACAAAGTCAGGAACTTGGAAGAGCCCTGGGCTCAGTATTGAAGCTGTAGCTCAAAGACACTTGCAACATATCTGACTGTCTGCGTAAGACAAGAATTAATTTTTGGCATGTCAGACACAGCCAGTAGGGACAGGCTCTGTTTAGCTCTGGAGTGCTTCTCTCACCAGGTAAATGAAGGAATTGCTTCCAGTATGTAATAAAGACAAAGGAAAACTTTGTGTACCCTTTGATGCAGAGCACCTTCTCATTTGTTGACCAGTTTCCTGTACATTTGTATGTAACGAATTTTCTGATGCTATCTGGGATTTCATAATGACTCTGCCATTTTCATAAATCTGGAGATACAGGATTTCCACTGCTATTTCTTAACTGCTTTGGTTTCTCAGCAGCTGCTGCCATGTTCTCCCCTTTCTCATTTTATACTCTTTTACTTGTATGTCTTTAATAGGATTATTTATATCTTTTCTGTAGTCACCTAACTCCCCCTCTGCCTCATGTTCTTTACCTTGCTCAAAGAGCCAATGTTTCATTGATTGTCTCAGACATTGTCATTAATTTCAGGAAAGACCAACAATTGAACATATATCACATAACGTTTTCCTATCAGTCCAAATTCAATCTGGCCTCAGCATTAGTGCTCAAAAAATTGCTAGCAAAGACTTCAAGTCTGGAAGAAGCACTCATACCTCACCATGGAGTTCTGCTCCTGAATTTCATCTTTCATTGAATAAAATATCTTCCAGCGGTGTCAGGACAGAAAGCACTAAAGCAAGTAGAGAAAATGAACGGTATGGCATGAGTCATGGATGAAACCTTCCTCATCCACTACGAGAAAGTTTGCTAAGATGTAAAAAAGAGGAAAAGACGAACATGGTACTCAGTTGTGCGGTTAAAGCAAACAGACAGCAGACTGTCTGTAGGACAAGGGTTTTTTTTGATACAAGACATCACACTGTAATGTGTAGAGGGTATATTTATTTCTGAATCCAGCATCTAATGTTTGACAGGAGTTTTGAACAATAATATTCTTTTGCTACAGCATTTACCTCCTTACTGCGGCAGAATTCAAGCTGTATCACACTGGGGGAAGTGTTAACCAAATCTGGAGAGAGAGAATTCTGGTCTGTGCTTGTAATTGTTCCCTCTTTTGTGGCAGGTAGGTGAGTAACTTCTAAGCGTGGTGCTTTAGACTCTTGTACTGGAACCGGACCCTGGTCTCATGAGATCAGAAAGAAATGAGAATTTAATTCAAAAATCACTTCATATTTCCCCCCATCTCAACAGAAAAGGAGTAAAAGAAGATGCTGAGGGATCAGTGCTTAGGGCTCCCCGACTTTCCACAATTCCGCTTTGTCATTTTTCTACAGAGTGATTTGCTTATAACAGCATGATGGAGGTTAGGGTTTTTCCTTTTGTTTTTCTTTTCTCTTATGGAATTTTCCCCCATTTTTGTTGCTAAGGAACAATAATGACCAGATACTTAAAAGAGACAAAAGAAGTTGCCAAGCTCAGGGGAGGAGGGCATCTGGCTGCACTTCTCTTGAGGGTTTCTCTCTACAGAGATATGTTGAGAATTGGGCTAGTAAAAGACGAGGCTGGGGCAGCTGCGAGCTCGCTGACGAGCTCGCGCTCTTGGGATCTCTCGCTCTCTCTCCCTCTCTCTCTCTCTCTCTCTCTCTGCTTCTCAGGAGGAAGGTCGGAGCTGCTGCTTGGGGGAAGGAATTTGCTGTCACCACCATAGCCCAGTCTAGTTCTGCTTCTGCCGTGGGGTGAGCCTCTGCTCATGAGAGCAGCCACTGAACTGGGACCTTATTAACACCTATGTCACCAAACAAAGGACCCTTCGCCATCTGCTAGGGTGCTTCAGGGGAAACCCCGGGATCCCCAAGCCCCCTTCCCCTCCAAGGGAGCCTTTCCCGGTGGTGTTCGGGAGCCGGGCGGCCACTGCCCAGCCCCACCGCTTCTCTGCCACTGCTCCGGGTTTTTCACTACACTGTAACCCAGCACCCCTGCCTGCCGGGACACCTCACAGCTCCTGCTACAGCTGCAGAGTTTCTCATACATGTCATCTACCACTCTGGGACTTTGCTCACTCCTGCCTTTCCAGCTTGCTACTCCGAGGTTCCTGCTACACCTCCTTGTGCTGTTCAGAGGGGGCACCAGATCGACTCCCCCTCTGAGTTCGTAAAGGAAGCCCCTTGTCTCTCTCTCTCTCCCGCTGCCCCGCCCGCCATTTCCGTGTGGAGAGGCGGCCGAGCTCGCGCCACAGCGCCCCCTGCAGGCGCAGGGAATCATTGCGCCTGCCCGGCCGGGAGCCAGCGGCGCCCCTGCTGGCTGCGACCGGAACTGCACCAAAGGGGAAGGCGCCTGCGGCCGAGAGAAGGCTGTCACTGGGTTTGTGGTTCTGGTTGCTGTTGCTGCTGTTGTTGTTTCTTTGCCTTGTTATACACATATATAGACTAGTAAAGAACTGTTATTCCTTTTCCCATACCTTTGCCTGAAAGCCCCTTAATTTCAAAGTTATGATAATAATTTGGAGAGAAAGGGATCACATTTTCCATTCCAAGAGAGGTTCCTGCCTTCTTTGGCAGGCACCTGCCTTTCAAACTAAGACATAGCACATGCTAAAAAGAGCTCTGTCTGTAACACAGGAGCTGCAGAGAGGCTTCCTGCAGTACAGCTCATTCACAGTCTTCCCCAGGCGCAGGAGGAGGTGTATGGTGGGATACACCAGCCTTCAGGGTAGTATCACCTACTGTGTCTCACCTCCACTGGCTCCCCAGGACTCAGGAATTCTTCCAAACTAATAGGAAAACAGATTTCTTGGCAGTTGAATACTGTGTAAGCACCACTGAAAACAGATGAGCTGGCCAGGTAGGAAAAATACTACTGCTTCCTTCCAGTCAGACTGTGGCAGCCTTTGGAGCCAGAACCATGGGCATGCCTGTGCAGAGCAGCTGGTGTTTAAAGACATAAATAGCAACATTACTCTAAGATCAAGGAAGGGATTAATCACATCATTTTTGATAAAATACTGGACCAATAATCTCTAACAGTGTGAGTTTTGTCTCTCATATATAGAGCTGGATTTTATTCTAGTTAGGCTTTCATGGATCCAAAGACAAAAGCATCCTCTGCAGCCTGCCAGGGTAGTCCCAATTCTCAGCAACCTGTGGAGTTCAGGTTCCCTCATTTCACATGCAAGCCCCTCATCGTTTAACCATTTGGCAGTTTGGAGAACATAGTGAAGGAGGGTGGGGACTGGCTCTGAATGTGATTCTTCTGAGTTCAAAAAGCTCATGTTATCAGCCAGGAGCAATCCCAGCTCTTCCCCAAGAATCACGTAAATCATTGCTACGCCAGTGGAGCTGTGGGAGGGGAGCATGCTATGCTCACACCCCTGCACTGTTATTATATAAAGCCTGGCACTAATCTGCATGCTAATGAAAACAAACCCAAGGGGTTTTTTTTCCAAACAACCGTTTGGCACTTAATTTTCAAATCCATAGCCCAACTACAGCTGACTAGGTGCTCATCACCGTAGAGTTATTTACATATTTTCCTCCAGCAGCTGCAGTAACCTGTTCTGGTCCTCATGTCTGGCCAGGCTCGCTCAGCCTTTGTCATGGTCTTACTGGAGAGAAATATTTCAGTCTTATGGTATTAAACAAACAAACCAGCTCCCAGTGTGTTGGGAGTTCAGTTTTTAGTGTCGAAAGGTCAAAGCAGAAACCTTTGGCTCCACTTTGAAAGAGAATTATCCCATCATGCCCTATAACATACTACATGTGTTTGAGAGTGCTGATGCCTTAAGCCAGAGCTTCTGTCAAAGGTAAGGTTTACAGAGTAAATGTATATGTGAAGGAAGAAGACAGGCCTAGGAGATAATGAGGTATGTGCATGGGATCAGTCTCTCTTGGACATATTATATGATTAATTAAGAAGATGAAAGAAATCCTTGCTGCAACTCCCAAGCGTGCTCCACCCAAGATTTCAAAGTATTTTACAAAGGATAATTCATTAAGCTTTATAATGATCTTGCAACAAAACTAAGATGACCATGAAGATTATTCAGTTAATGTCTGTATGTCTTGAGTTTCATGGAGTAGTCCTTTGAACCTGGCTTTCAGGTCATTGAATAATAGAATTGGTTTGGGTTTGGACTACTGTCCAAGGGACCTTAAAGTTCATCTTGTTCCAACCACCTGCCGTGGGCAGGGACATCTTCTACCTTCCACAGGTTGCTCCAAGCCCTGTCCCACCTGCCCTTGGACCCTTACAGGGATGGGACAGCCACAGCTTCTCTCGACAACCTGTGCCAGGGCCTCAGCACCCTCACAGGGAAGAATTCCTTCCCAATATTCCATCTAACCCTGCTCTCTGGCAGTGGGAAGCCATTCCTCCTTGTCCAAAGTCCCTCTCCAGGTCTCTTGGAGCCCCTTTAGGGGCTGTCAATTCATCTCTCTCATTGGAAAATGTTTTTCCAGTCCACAGCTGGGGCACCAGTGAAGTGCTGGAGCACTGCCTCAGTTAACACTTGTGTTGGAGGTGCATGTCCTTGAAGAACAGCCCTGGCTAACCAAGAACCTACAACAGGAAGCCATTTGCTGTCTTGAGTTTGGTACAGTCAGGAGAGACTCTGTCCTACCCCACTCTCCTGCAGCCTGTGCTCTGTACTGAATTTTGAAGGCCAGCAGCAGCACATCACTTCTTTCTTTACTACCATCACACTGAGGATGCATGTGGGTGGGCAGGTGCAAGAATCTGATGTTTTGGGCAGCCACGAAAGAGATTTGCTTGTATGGAGTGAATGGGCAGGAGATACAGCAAATGAGGAAAAGATGGTGATATTTGCAGGCTTCCTCTGCACTGCTAAACCCCAGTTCTGGGTATGAGAATAGCATATATTTGTAGGATTTAATTTGTTTTACACTGTCTGCAGAAATCTTGAATGTACGAAAATATCAGCTTCAGCATGGCCCTATGTAGTGTAGTGTGACAAGCTGGCATGCAGAAAACTGTGCCCTGGAAAGATCAGGGCCATTGCTTGAGGGCTGGATGGGTGTCCTTGCTCGGTGGGTAATCTGCCCAATTGCAGGAATTTAAGGCTGGGTCTGGTCTGACTGATCCCCTGAGCCTCTTCAAGTGCAAAAGGAATAACCCCATGGAATCCAGAAAAATGGCTGCTGGGTTCATGTCTTGGGGTGATTCTATGACAATACTGTATTCCACATTGCCTGCTTGATCTCTAATGTACCTTTAAATTGAAAAGGGGGAGAGAGAAGCCGAGGGAACTCATCAAAGCGGCTAGCTTGACCTTGCAATTAGAATGTTTACATTTTTTTTGCTAGTTAGAAGGGCAAAGAGAAGAGTTTTGCTCTTTAGTTTCTTCGGCTTTCAGCAGAGAAGGGACTGTGATCTGCCGCAGCAGCTTCTGTTCCTTTTTGGCCTGTTTTTGGCTTGCTTTTCATCTGAGACCAGCTCCCATCTCCGAGACCTGCTCAGCGGGACCCTCCAAGGGGGCTCGTCGGACCCTGCCTGGCCCGGCCCAGTGTAGGACTGCAGGTTTTACCTACAGAAAGAACTCTAAAATCCACCAGCCTCCTTTAGGGGACGGGGGAGGGGGCTTCAATATCCTTTTCTGCCCCATGCCAATGGGGGACTCTGTTTGTTAAATAAATAGTGTTTTTTTTTTTTTTTCAAGGAATTATTTTCCTGAACCCTTGGGGGAGGTGCTGCCGGGGCCTGCTTGCCTGGCAGGCAGGAGTGAGCGCGAGACGCCCCTTTCGGGTTGTTTCCTCCTGGCTTTGTGTCCAAACCAGCACAGTTCAAAATGTTGAGCTTCCCAAACTGTAGAGAACTAACAAGTGGCAAGGATTCACTGACAATTCTTCCTATGTGCCAAGGAGACCAGGCCAGCTCTCCTTGAATATACCAGGAAATATTGCCCCAGTTTACAGGCACGGTGTCCACCTCTTTCTCTCCCAGCAGTGTGGACAGATCTGTGATACTCCCATCATAAATGATTCAGAGCATCATCCATCTCTGAGGATTTACTCACACTATTAACGGAGATGATCCCCAGCCCAGTGCAGGTGTGTGCAACCCCCATGGCACATGTGGCCACATCCTTAAGGCCTGCTTGAGGTCTAGCACCAATTTGGCAGTTATCTTGGAGAACAGTCTACCTGAAAACACCTGTCTGTCATGTGAGACTCATACTCAGTTTTAAACAGTGGAATTAATCTGGTATTTGCTGGGTAATAAGGAAACAGTTGATAAACCTTGATGCAGCTGTTGCTTGGATTTGCATTTTTATAACACATTTGGAGTGGGAAGCCAGTGAGTGCTAGGAAACTGCAGACACTTAAATGGCCTCAGAATGGAGGAAGGCAGAGAGATCAGTTTGAGGTTACATGGTCAGTGAGGCCATTGAGAGTTTATACTGATGATTTACCTTAAAAAGCAATAAAGAGTTAAGTCAGTGATGCATGGTGGATGTTGTGTAGATGAGCCTCCACTTGCAGGAGTCAGAGTGCCAATGGCTAGAAGTGTGCATCCTCTCTTCTGTGCCAGTATTGGGTTGGTCTGACAGGGCCTGGGGGAGCAGAAGCTCAGATCTGCTCAAGCCTGTCAAGTTTGCGTGTTGCAGAACATAAGTCACTATTTGTCCTCTCTACCCCTGCTCTGCAAATATGTTAGGATGGTTCATCACTGGCTATTCTGGTTCAGTGGCCATCCCACCCAGTGGTAGGGTCTGGAGGACTGGCCTGAGGCCAATGGGGAGAATACCTCCACCCTACATCTCCCAGGAGCTGGGAGTCCTTCCAGTGTAGTGCCTGGGCACCTTCCAGTGTAGTGCCTAGAGGTGCTCAGCCAGCCTCAGAATATCTTTGGCTTCATGACTAGGATTCCCAGAAGGAGAAAATTCTCTGTGAAGAATCCACACTTCTGTGGGCCACCCATGGGCACTGTGACTACTGAGCCCTTTTCTTTTGCTCTGTTGTTACACAAATCTCTTGACTTTTGTTTACTTTTTCATTTAGTTTTCTCCTTCTCACCCTGCACATTTCTCCTTTGGTGTCAATAACAGGGAGCACCATGGCCACACCAACCAATTCATGACCAATTTTCCTGTTTGTTCTTGTCAAAAATACCTTCTGATGTAAAAAAAATAGCAATATTTGCTTTCTACAGGACTGCTGTTGGGATATATACAAGGAAGGACCAACATCTCCTTGGAAGACGGATACTCCCATTACTCTCATCTTCCCGGGAAGTAGTCTTGCCAGGTTGTCCCTGCAATCCTTGGCCTGTTGGTGAGTCTTCTGAATGAACTCACTCTAGGAAGGACTTCCCCTTTGCAGTTCCCCCATCTTCCTCAACCTTTGCATCACTCTTGCTGCTTTTCTGACTTCCTCTGGCTTGAGCACCTCAGTGACCAGGGGCTGCTCCCTGCCCTGCAGAAGGTCACAGGTATGCCCCAGACTCTGCAGATGCCCCTAGCCTGCAAGGATAAAGCATGGGCAGGTAATCTATTGATGCAAACAAGGAGCAAGAAATGTCAGAGTTCTAAAATTTTGCTAAGCATGTTGTGTCATGAGATCAGTCATGAAAAACTGCTTTGTAGCTGCCTGATGGCATATGGTTCAAGCAAACAGCACAGCTGAGAGCCAGCTCACACACAGCTGCTCCTCTTGGAATGGTGTCACTGGAGAATGAAGAGGAGCTCTTCTCACCTCCACTGTGGCCACTCAAAGCCCTCTTGGGGTGGGTAAGAGATGTGCCATTGCTCAGTGGGACTCAGTCTGGGCAGGCAGTGTCCAAACAGCTTCTCTTACAAGAAGCATCTGGGGCTGCTCAGGTAAATGAGCCCAGGTCACCTCGGGGCTGCAGGAAAGCTTGTGCCAGAATGGTGGAGGATCCTTCACACAGGCACTCTGCCTCTGCAGACATGCTTTCTTCCTCTGCAGCACCTATGTGGGTCCACCTGCACGGGGCACAGCAGTTTGCAGCAATCATCCCCTTCACTGGCTGTGACTGCTGCCCATGTCTCTTGTCCATGCCACAGACTGAGCACCTTTACCACCTTCCCCTCTGACCTCCCCTTCACAGTCAGGTTCCCCACAGGCTCATGCTGGCAATCCCTTCTCCTGTGCCCTGTTCCTGCACAGCAAAGAGCTGCATGCTGGGCCTGGAGGAGCGCTTCTGCCTGGGCCCAGAGCACCATGCCTGGGTGTCATGGTTTGACACTGGCCAAACGCCAGGCACCCATGAGAGTCATTCATCTATCCTCTTCTGCTACCACTGGGCAAAGGAGAGGGGAAAAAAAAATGAAGGGCTCATGAGTAGAGATAAGGACTAGGAGAAAAACACTCTAAGGGCAAAACAGGTTCAAATTTTAAGGTATAAAGAAAATTTATTATTAACAGAGTCAGAGGAGGATAATGAGACGTAAAATAAGCACTTAAAACACCTTTTTTCCCCCCAGCCCCTCCCTCTTTCCCACCAACAGCACAGGGAGACAGGTCATGGGGGTTTTGGTCAGTTCGTCACTCGATGTCTTTTTCTCCGTTCAGGGAGAGTAGTCTTTTTTCTGCTATGCTCTGGAGTCCCTCCCACGGGTAAACAGTCGTCCCAAAACTGTTGTGGTATGGGTCACTCATCCATGCGGTGCAGTCTTTTAAGGATAGGCTGCTCTAGTTTGGAAGCAGGAGCTCTCTCTCTCTCTCGCTATCTCTGGAAGCAGGGGCTCTCTCTCTATTTGGTTCTCCCATTGGATCACAGCTTTCTCTGGCATCCACCTACTGCGGAGTGAGCACTTTTCTCACAGACTGTGAGTGGATTTCTTCATCCCCTGTGGACTTCATGCAATACAAGGGGACAGTTTGTTGTACCATAGTCCTCACGACGGCTTGCAGAGGACTCTCGGCTCCGACGCTTGGAGCACCTCCTCCCTCTCTTTCTTTTCTACTGACCTTGGTGCCAACATGTTGTTTTCCCTCACATGTCCTCACTTCCTCCTCTTCTCTGAATAGAGGTAAAACTGCTGCTTGTAGGTACTATTGCCAACAAGTTCCAGCAATTCAAAGGTTCCTGCAGCACTGAGAAGTTCTGAGAAGTTGATCTCGTCTAGGGGAAATCACTCGGAANTGAGAAGTTGATCTCGTCTAGGTTCCGTGTTGGGAAATCACTCGTCATGCTTCTGCTGCCGGCCAGGCGGCCCCACCGCCATCGCACGGGCAGTGCCGGCCGCCGCGGCGCTGGCACTATTGAACGCCTCTCTTCATGCGGGGCGCCAGGAAGGGGAAGCTGCCGCCTCCACCTCTGCCCTTTTTGCCCGCAGCGGGATTAGCTAAGGGCGGCCAGGCAGACAAGGCTTGCCACGGGCCACACCATGATGGTGGCAGCTGCAGCATATTGCTGTGTGCCACGCTGTGGATGGCCCCCAGTGGCGGCGCTTTGCTATCCCTGGAAAAAACTGCCCATTCACGGTTTTGATTTCCTTCTTAAATATGTCATCACAGAGGTGTTACCAACCTCTCTAACTGAGACAGCAGCATGTCCATCTTCAGAGCCATCAGAGGTTGGCTCTGTCGGACATGGTGGAAGCTTCTAGCAGCTTCTCACAGAAGCTAACCCTGTGCCCTCCCCCTTCTCCCCCTTCCCCTCCCCGCTACCAAAAACCAGGCTGTGCCAAACCAACACACTGGGTCAGGGAGAGGCATGGGGTGCCAAGAACACACCAAGCTAGAAATGAGGGCCAGTTTCAAACCTCTGTGAGATCTGAGGTCCTCACAGGCTCCACTGAGATGCCATTTTGTGCTTCTGCCTCTCTCTGGAAGCTCTTTATGGCTGGACAGCCCAGGACCCCACTGGTACAGAGTGACAATCAAGCAGAGTTCATCCAGCCTCCTGGTGCTGCCCAAAGAGGCAATGCCCTCTTGCTTCCCCACCCACACCATCCAGCTCGCTCCCCCTTGATAGCAGTGACTTTCAGCTGGCCCATCAAGGGACTGAGGCATGGCCTCATCCCCACAGAAGCCAGTCCTAGCTGCTTGGCATCCAGCCATTGCAAAGCATTGGCCACCTTGTAAAAGGCAGTAGGAATACAAATGGAACTTGCATTTGTCCACAGTGACTACTTCCAAGGGAAGTCTGTGGGTCTGTAAATGGCCTTTCCTATCTGATAAGGGTGAAACCTTTCCATCCCCAGCAAGACCAGCAAGGAGGAAAAGTCAGTTTCACCATGGTCCCACTCCACCATGCAGTGGCCCAGGGGAGCAGCAGTGTAAGACCCCCTGTACAGTGGCTGTAGGGGAAACTCCTTTTGTGTGGGTCCCTAAAAGAAGGCAGGACATTGGCTTCTCAATGACGAAAATAAAGTTAGTTTACCCAAGGATTTACTTTTCACTTGGAAGTGATGAGCAACTTGGAAGACCAAAGCTAAGGCATCTTTAAATGCAGAAGTGGATACAAAACTAAGGAATTCCATCGCATGGCAGCAGAGATTAGGCTGTTAGCTAAGGCTGTAAAATCAGTGTTGTAAGGCCCAGTGCAGCCCCAGAAGGGTTAAATCATTTCCTTCAGAAGACAGGAGCAGCCTGCCTGAACTGGCAGGTGCAGATGGTTCCTCTGCTTAGGCAGAGCAAGCAGTTGGACTGGCCAGGTGGTTAGAAACCATAATTCAGCAGAGGCTCCAAGGCACAAGGAAGGGTTGTTTTCCAGTTTTTCCTAGAGCAGCTGGATTTGGGAACTGAGTTGCTGTCTGTGGCGACATGGGTGACAGCTTTAGCAGCGTGCACGTGCTATAAAAGAAGACCTTGCACAAAACAGAATACCAGAAATACAAGCAGCCTTCCCTGTTCATGGGTGTTATATGTGGTGACCAGGGAGCTGCTGCAGGGGCAGCTGCCTTTCTCCTCCTCACAGGAGGGGAGTTGCATGGCTCCTCTATGTGTGTGTCCATGCATATGTGCTGCTCCAGAAGGGAGACAATGGCTTGAACAGAGCTGCTGGTGCCTCTGCTTGTGGGGCAATGCAGGAGAAGGATTTAGCCTGCTGTTTCTTCTCCTGGTTTTGGTGGTAGAGGCTGTTGGTTTCTGATCTTGGCTGTGAAGTCTTGCAAATTATCAAATACTTCTGGGGGATATTGTCTGGACCTCAGTTTACTTACTAACAGCAGCATTTTCCTTAAAGTCAGGTTCAAATTATTTTACCTGGAAGACCCAAGGACCACTGTGAAAACTGTCCTGTAATGTGATGTGCAGAGCAGTGTTTTGTTGAACCTAACTAATAAACCACCACCAAAGATAGTAGTTAGAGTCTCTGATTGCCTCAAAGCAGGGCTTAAAAACTCTGAGAGCACCAGTGAGGAACACAGTAGCTGCAAAGCACAAGGCAGCCAGAGGTTGGCCTGGCTGAGCTGAGATCACTGCAGCAGCTCCCCGTGCTGCAGCAATCACCGTGTGGGAGAGAGACAGCATCCAAAGGCAGCAGGATCATTCCAGTGGAAGAAGGCTGTTTTTATTAAAAGAGGCAGTGAGGATTCTGTGGTGACCTTGACTTCCCTACCAAGGAGTTTAAGCAAAGAAGCCTCAGTTTGGCTCCAACTGTTCCCTAGATGGTTCTATAACACACCAGGGACTCCTCCACCTCTGTCATCTCAACAGAGACTGAACAGACCCTTGTCCAGCTCTCTCCTGCCCAAAACAGGACAACAAAAGAGCACAGTGGAGCATTGGTGGCAACTACTACCATCAAGCGCCCAAGCAGGGCCAACACAGCACTGCGTACCCATGAGAGAGGTCTCATTCATCATCATCACAGGTTTTGTGTCTCACAGCCACAGCCACTTCTTAGCTGGTAAAGAGAGATGTTATCATTTCTGTTGTCCCCACATCCTCTTTTCAGAGCCATGTTCTGTTGTGCATGGGAGTATTTCCATCTCTGATTGAGAGGGCCACAGTTGCAGAAATACTGTGTATGATGAACCCTATGCAGAGAGTTTTGCTGGTTGCTGTTGTGAGTAATTATTTCCTGGAAGACAGAGAGGGGTCACCACATGGGGAAACACTGTGCATGGACATATGAAGCACAGGGCAGAATGACACAGCCCTGAGCCTTGCAGAAGTGAGTGGGGCTTTCAGCTATTTGAAGTCCAGAGGCCTGAGGTGGGACAGCCAGGATGCACTGGGGAAGGGGCATTTCCAGAAGAAACCAGACATTGAGAGCAACACCATCTCAGCTCAAAGTGAAAGCCTCTGGCTACCTATGGGAATAGTGTTGAAGTTCTTTCACATTGGTTGCTATGCATATTTTGTTAATTAACATAAGACAGTAGCCTCTGAATTTAAGGTAGCCTGGATTTAGGCATGAGGCTGAGCCTGTCTCCTGCCTGCCTTCCCTATGACCAGCCCCTACCAGCCTCCTTAGGGCTGCTGGCTTACAGGGTGATCCATGCTGCCTGCTGGAAGACATCTAGCAGAAAACCACATCTAGATCTTGGCAAGTGCAAATACCTGCATCTTGCAAGGCCTTGGCCAAGAAGGGGTAAGACAGGAAGGCAGAGCACTGCTGAGCAGTATCAGGCTACTGTCCTGCCTGTCCTCCTCCCTTCTGGGGAGATGATTCAGTTGGAATGATTCATACTTGGAATCAATGGGTAAAGGGCTTCCTCCACTGTGTCAGCTATGGGAGCACATCCTGTAAGAGCATCTTTCATCCGATGTCACACAACAGTTTGTTGGTGGGTACAGACTTCACAGTGACCCTCTGGGAATTCTGACTTCCCTAGCAGGAGGGAAGGGAGCTCTGCCTATCCATAGGTGCAGGTGGTGGATCTTGGAAGGTGTGTGTGGCTTTTTGGCCATGGTGTCCTTAAGGGGGCTGGCCGAAAGACAAATGCAATCAAGTGGACAGGCAGAAATCAGTTTGTACCTGGTGTGTTTGCCTGCCTTAAGAATCTATACCTCTGCAGTGAGCAGGATGAGCTTCAGGTTCAGAAGACAATGGGGTCCCAGGCACCACCATTCAGCTGTGCATCCTGTGCCTCTGTCAGAGGGACCATAAGTTGTGCTGATTCTGTACGTGGAAAAGAGGAAGGACACTAAAATAATCTTCATCTGTCTTGTGAAAGAGAAAGGTTCTGTCTTGGTTTGAAAGACAGGTGCCTGCCAAGGAAGGCAGGAACCTCCCTTGGAATGGAAAGTGATCCCTTTCTCTCCAAATTACTATAACTTTGAAATTAAGGTGCTTTCAGGCAAAGGTATGGGAAAAGGAATAACAGTTCTTTACTAGTCTATATATGTGTATAACAAGGCAAACAAACAACAACAGCAGCAACAGCAACCAGAACCACAAACCCAGTGACAGCCTTCTCTCGGCCGCAGGCGCCTTCCCCTTTGGTGCAGTTCCGGTCGCAGCCAGCAGGGGCGCCGCTGGCTCCCGGCCGGGCAGGCGCAATGATTCCCTGCGCCTGCAGGGGGCGCTGTGGCGCGAGCTCGGCCGCCTCTCCACACGGAAATGGCGGGCGGGGCAGCGGGAGAGAGAGAGAGACAAGGGGCTTCCTTTACGAACTCAGAGGGGGAGTCGATCTGGTGCCCCCTCTGAACAGCACAAGGAGGTGTAGCAGGAACCTCGGAGTAGCAAGCTGGAAAGGCAGGAGTGAGCAAAGTCCCAGAGTGGTAGATGACATGTATGAGAAACTCTGCAGCTGTAGCAGGAGCTGTGAGGTGTCCCGGCAGGCAGGGGTGCTGGGTTACAGTGTAGTGAAAAACCCGGAGCAGTGGCAGAGAAGCGGTGGGGCTGGGCAGTGGCCGCCCGGCTCCTGAACACCACCGGGAAAGGCTCCCTCCGAGGGGCTCGGGGCTCAGGGGTCTGGGTTTCCCCTGAGGCACCCGAGTGAGGTGAGGGTCCTTTCCACTGAGGTAGGGTGTTAATAAGGTCCCAGTGCAACGGCTGCTTGTATGACCAAAAGCCTCACTTACGGTAGGAGAAAACAGTAACAGGCTGGACTCCATAATGGCAGCGATCTCAGCAGCAGATCCTGAGAGCGAGAGTGAGAGAAGCTGAGCCCAGCCCCTCACCCCCCAGCCAAAATCTTGCGATATCTCTGCCCTTCCAAAAGAAAGCCCCCTCAGCTACAAGAGTGCAGCTGCACCCTTCCCCCACCTTGGCCCCTTCTTTTGTCTCTTAAGTACCAGTTGTTATTGTCTCTTAGCAACAGATGGGAAAAAAATCCCTGAGAGTAAAAGAATAAGAAAACGAAGAATCCAAAACTTCAACAGGCTCTCTCTCCATAAACCTGGAGCAGCCGAGGAACAGTAAGGTGCTGCACTTTTCCTTCTTTCCTTAGTCTTCAGTCACGTCAAGATGTACTCTGGCTTTTCCAGTTCTGTTCCTCATGTCCATGCAATGCCTGTGTATGTCTCTTGGGTAGTTTTGATGCTTCTTCCACCCCCCACATTCTTAATTTTTGGATTTAAACATGATCCAGAATGCTCCACTCAGTCAGTCTGGCCTCCTGTTGTACTTGCTCAACATTGGGATGGATAGCTCTTATACTTGTTCTCCATTGGTTAACCAGAAATTCAGGTGGCTGTTTTACATCTACCTCAGCTCACTTCTACTTCTCCAGGCTGAAAAAGGCTTGTTCCTTCCACTGCTCCTCACGGGACATATGCTCCAGGCCTCAGACATCTTCATGGCTTTCCTCTGAACTTATTCTAGTTTATCAAAGTTCTTGCATTGCAAGGTCTGAACACAGCATCACCGTTGTGATCTAATGAGTGCTAAGTAAAGGGAACAATCCCTTCCTGGCCCCTGCCAGGTGCATCTGTCCATGAAGCCCAGGACATCGCTGCAGCAGCCAGGACACACTCCAGATGTTCTGCCTATTTCTGGTCCACTGAGCCCTCCATGTTCATCTCAGCAGAGCCAGTCCATCCCAGCTTCGGATTCAGCTCCAATCCCAAGGCTTCCTCTACCTTACCTACCGTTTTTCTGCCCCCCTGTCCTCGGGCTCACCTGATAGGTAACACCTTACTTGTAACGCCTCTAGGAAAGTAATAAGGCAAAGAGTGAAGAGATATAATGCAGAATCCAAAGGAAGATTCAGCAGAGATGCAACCATTTGCAAATGCTGGAAATGTGGGAGAAGGCATTTAGCAATGTTGGAATGGGGCAAAAGCTAGAAACTGAAAACCTGGATTTTCTATTAGGGACTTGTGCAGGCAATGATAGGCGACAAGAACCCTTGTCTTGAGTAAAAGGCAGTGTTTTGAGAGGTGTCCATAGTGCATCACAGAAAGGTCAAATGGTGAGGAAACCCAATGGGAGTTTGGGAACTGTAGATCTATATGTTTCCGCATGAATGGAAAAGATGTCCTGAGGGGAAGGTAGCAATAGTCAGGGTGTGAGAGGGAAGAGCCCCATGCAGATGGTGCTGGTGGATTGGTGCTCACAGACAAGGCAGAGGGAAGCAGCAGGTGCCACCTCCTTCTCTTCCAGGCAAGCGTTTATTTTAGGGCCACATGTATCTGATGAGGTCACAGAGCCAGAGCAGGTGAGGGACCGTCTTCGGCACACCTAGAGCTGAGTGAGCAGCCACCCTAAAGTAGCTCCATGCACATAGGCAGTGGCAGGAAGGGCGACAGGAGAGATGACACAGCCCGGGGCTGTGGGAGCTGCTCCTGTGAGAAACCCGGAGCTTGTGGATGGGGAGACCTTTAGCTGTCCCATCTGATAGTTCTCAGTAGCAAAGATTGTATCAAACTCGTGTTGATTTTAGAGGTGCAGATTGGCAACAAAATTGGCATTCGTAATTTTTCTTTGTTGACGTTCAGAAACATTAGGAAATATTTCAGAAAGGCAGTTCCTTCTGCCTGTGTAGGACAGTCACACCAACCCTGCAGACACCTGTTCGTACTCTGCCCTCCTGTGGAGAAAGGCATCGGAGCCAGACCTGTCCCACTAAGCCACGAACATTCCTCGCTGCTGGAATCCCTGCCGTGAGAGGGTGACAGAGTCCAGCAGCTCCGAGTGGGTGAGCTGGGACCGCTGCCCTGGGATGAAAGGAACCAGCCCTGCAAAGACGAGCTCTACAGCAGGATGTAATTTGTTATACAATCCAAGATTTTAAATTCTTGAATTAATACTTTCAAGTCAATATTTTCCATTTCAACAAATTAAATAGAATTGTCTTTGAAAGCAGCAAACAGTTGAGTTGCATACGTTCACCTCAGTTCTTTTTCACAGGTAAGAAAATCCAGTATCTTTTGTTCCATCAAATCGTTTAATCCGTTCTGTGTCTGTCAAACCTTACCAGATCCTGGTCAAGCGATACCAAAGTTACAATTTATGGGAAAAAAGTCCGCGAGTGCGGGGCTTCGCGGCCCTGCAGGGCGCGCACCCCGAGGCCCCTGTCCGCAGCTGAGGGGACCCAGCAGTTCTGCCGGACCCCCTGCTGCGGGGGACCCGCCCCGTCACCCGTGTCCCCTCACACCCACATTGACCCCCCCGCGGGGTGATCCCCGAGCCCCTCACAGTACACCGGCCGCGCCGCCAGGGGGCCCTCTCTCCCGCCTCCTTTCCCCCGCGCGCCCTCGGTCCCGCCCGCCGCCGGAACCGACCCAGCCCGGAGTCGTGTGCGCGCTCGTTCCTTCCGGTGCGGCGCCATCGTTGCAGCGCAGGTCAGGCCGGGTGGATCTGTGTTCATCCGCGTCCATCGGGCCCGGGCGCCGTAGCCATGGCCATCCGCTACCCCATGGCCGTGGGCCTTAACAAGGGCTACAAGGTGACCAAGAACGTGTCCAAGCCCCGGCAGTGTCGCCGCCGCGGGGTGAGTACGAGACTCTGCTGGCCCGTGGTGGCCCGGGTCCGCTGTGTGGCGGGGGCCGATCGGTCCCGCTGCCCGCGCTGCGCAGTGCAGTTGTGTTCGTGTGTCCGGCGCGGAGCCGCCCATCGCCTCCGGCCCCGTCCCGCGGGGCTGCGGCTCGGCACTTTCGCTGTGGGGAGACGGGAGGGCTCAGAACCCGCGCGCTGCTCCGGGACGGGCGGGGCTCGGCCGGGCAGGGCAGCGGGTGGCTGTGAAAGCTGTGTGCCTTCTAGAGTTTCTGCTACTCTGCTTCTCTTGGTAACAACAGGCAGTCCTCGCAAAACTGCCCGGAGTTTCCCTACTCGGAGCTGTCCAGGTCAGATAGATGGGTGTGTTGTTAGGAGACGTGAATGCATCTGGGCCTTTCATCCATGCTGATTAAATGCTCTGTGCAGCTGTGATGTCCGACGTGTGTTGTACTGCAAACCCTGGGTATCTCATGGTCTTTTTTCTAAAAATGCTGGTCCATGCCAGTGTGTGACACATTCGGACCCGAGGCTGAAGACAGACTGGCACACCTGGCCAAGCTCACGTGCTCCGTAGCATTTGCCAGGGATCAGGTTTTCTTGGGACATGCCAACAGCGTGGGCTGGTTTTGAGGCCTAGCCCAGAGTATGCCACAGCCACTTGCAGTCCCCTTTTCATCAACCAGCGTGGACGTGCCTTGTAACCTGCATTACTCCCTCCCTTCCCACAGCGCCTGACCAAACACACCAAGTTCGTGCGAGACATGATCAGGGAAGTCTGTGGCTTTGCACCCTATGAGCGACGTGCAATGGAGTTGTTGAAAGTGTCCAAGGACAAACGTGCTCTGAAGTTCATCAAGAAGCGGGTGGGTCAATCAACTAAGAATGATGGCAGAAACTACTATGTCAGCTTTCTGTTTTCTGCCCTCCCCTAGGAATATTTGGCTTTTTAATTAATTATCTTTATTTTTTTTTGTTTTGGAAGTTACTGGTGTAATATGACGGAGTGGAGAGACTGTTCCTTGTGGTGGGTGGGAGAGCAGGAGATGGATGCAAAGGTACTTTACCAAAAAGGCCCCGAGCTCAAGGATTCAGGCTTGTCATGCTATTTTTCTATGGTTTGCACAGCTGGTGTGGGGAAGATGAGAGCAGCACTGATGGAGGTTGGGTGCTGTTAACCAGGAGACTTTAAATGGGGTTCCTTGAGTTGTAATCGTTATGAGAGCTGAAAGCAGCTCCCTCTCAAATAACTGTGTTGTGGTACTACTGAGACATGATGGCAAACTCCCGGCTGGAAGTCAAGTCCGTCTTTCAAGGACTTTACCATTCTGCCTGGTTTTTAGGTGTGTCAGCAGTGACACCTGCAGCAGTCCCAGTCTCTGCTGGGTAAAGACTGACAGCTCTGCTCTCTCCCCACAGGTTGGCACTCACATTCGGGCCAAGAGGAAGCGGGAGGAACTCAGTAACGTCCTGGCAGCCATGAGGAAAGCTGCTGCAAAGAAGGATTGAGTTGCACAGGCTGCAACACATTAAAGTCCTTTCTCCCAAAACCAGGGTAGTGAGTGTTCTTGGTACACATAGTTTGGTGTGTGCTGCTGGGGAATGCTGACAGCGTCCTGAACTTCAGCCATCAAGAATTTGGGTCAGTGGTTTATTGTACCTGCAGCTGGAGATGCTACTAACTGGTGTTCCTGTGACTTACTCAGGAGGGGAATCCTCTATGAGTATGTACAGTCTCAGGATGTGGAAATCTCTGGAATAATACCTTCCACCTCCTAGTCTGTCTTCAGACCTAGATGGTGGTAGGAGGGAAGTCAAGTCTGCAAAGATGGCTGTTGAAAATAGTAACTACTTCGCACTTCTTCCCCAGGGCATATCAGTACATTCCTCATGCAGCTTAGCCTACTCCTCTTTCCCCTTGTACCCTCTATATAAGCCTGTTTTCTGCAGTGTGTTAGCAAGTCATGAAAGACACCTGGAGTCAGCAAGAGCTCCCTGGACTTCAGCAGCTGGATTCTTAATTCTCCCCTAAGGGCTTGCTTGCTGTGAGATGACAAGGGCTGTTCTTGCCTGAGAAAATACTTTTCAACTAGACTTCATGCTATTACTCTTCCCCTCTTTGAATTCCTTTTTCTTAGTGTTCATTGGAAGATGAAGTATTCAAGTTCTCTGGCCCCCAAGCCTGTGTTTACTGATGTACAATAGTCATGTCAAGACATTTAATTCCTTTTCTCACTCCCTTAAAATGATACAGCTGTTGCAGAGGCACAGGCCACATGTGGTGCAGCTCAGACTGCTGATACTGAGCACATGGCTGTTTGGCCCTGGTCTGCTCTCTTTAAGCTTGGAGTTCTTTCTGGTGGTATTAACCTGGTGACTGAACCTAGAGAACCATGTCCCTATATCAGCTGAATGTAGTGGCTGTGCTGAACTATCATAGGACTGCAATGTCCTTTCAGCCTAGCCCAGGCTTCTAAAAAGAGACAGATTCTGAGAGCTACTCGCCTTCCACCACATCAGGAATAACAGCAGTACATCAGCCTAGCTCTGAGTGTACTGTTCAGTCCTTTTCCACAAAAGGAAATCTACAGTGAAATAAATGAAACTTCTTCAATGAGAAGAGACCAGACCAGCCCCACTGCTGGTGGCTGATAACATGCCCGTTCCTTTGGCAAAATTGGAAATCCTTTATTGTAGATCATAAGTTAGTATTAAAGACTGAGATACTTTATTCTAGCAGAGCCATAATTCATTTTGGCAGCTGCGCAGCAGCAATAGCTTCATGTCCCACTTACGGATTGCCCCCAGTTACCCATCTCTTGGTGGGGGCTGAGTGCTTAGGGACACACCACCTTCCAGCCATCAGGGCACAGAGTATCATCCTCCAGTGAGATCCAGCTGTGAAAATGCTATATCAAATACCTCTTTGTAGTGCTCCACAAAATGCACTTCCAGTCCTTCTGTAATGAATCCAGCAAGGTCATAATAATCCTTTTTGTTCTCTGATGGCAGAATGATGCAGTTAACACCTGCCCTCTTTGCCTGTGGGGAGAAAAAGTTGGGCTGTCGAGTCCTAGGAATCCTTCCATGTACCAGAAACACCCCCGTTTCTGAAAGCAAGAGCAGTTATTCAGGAGCATGATCCAGCTTTACTCTCTTCTTTGGAGAGCAGCAAGGGCATTCCTGACACATATCAGGGTGAGGCACGTTCTAGATCCCCCCTCAGGCCCCAAAACACTCTCCAGTGCCATCTCAGCTGCAGGGATGGATGGGGCAGTGGGGAGGCATTTTAGCTGGACTATGTCAGCAGCTTGGGGGACTGTTTAGAACATTCATGGTATTTTACAGAGTTTTAAGTGTCTGTTCCAGCTTGGGCGAGGATAAAGCCTAGGATGAAAGCAAGAGTTAGCAACAGCTTATCAGATCAACCTACGCCATCAATACCCTTAGCACAATTCTACAGAAACTTTTGACAGGGACACCTTCCCTGGAAGGAGCATGGAAAGCAGAGCTGCTCCTCCCAGCACAGGTTTGTAGCCATCGCTTTAGGGGTGATCCTGTGTTTAGGCCTGTGGCCACTCACACTCCTGCAAGTGCAGCTAGTCAGTGCCATAGCACACGTTAGTTCTGTACTGACCGCTACAAACAACTACTTGTTTTTAAGTCATACAAGGAAAAGAAATCACACTGCACAAGGCTGTAGCCGAAATATATCTGGGGACAGAACACTGATGTGGAGTGCTACCTCAGTGGAGGAAGACCTAGTAACATTCTTGACAGAAAAATGTGTGTGGTGCAAGGCTTACGTAGGCCAGAATTGTGCAGGTGAAAAGTAAGGAGAGAGACTGAACGCTTGGAAAGGAAGTCCGAAAACTGCAAAGGGTTGAAACAAAAAATACAAGACACTAAGTTCATTTCATCTAAAACAGACATCTGTATGAAATGTCAGACAAATTCATACTGGAACTAGGGAACAGAGCCTTGATTTTGAGAGTGTACCTTAGAGATGCCGTCAAATCTCCACTGGATGCCCTCCCTAAAGAGGCAATTCAGCACAGCACAGGTGATTTAACTGTGCGAGTCTGACAGAGCAGACAGCTCTGACAACCAGTTAAAGCTGTTAGTCACCTTCAATTCTGCCAGTCTAGGTCGAATTGAGCTAGGCCAACACAGCTGCCCTGGCACAAAGCCTGGGGTCCCATCCCTTTCCTCACAGCCAGGGACACAGCCAAGATCCCCATGTTCCCCTGCAGGCTTTTCCGACCTGTGTATGGAATGAAATCTGCCTCTCCCAGTTCAAGGAGCAACCCCTCTGGCTGTCCCTGTCCCCACTCAGCCCAATCCAGGGCTCTCTCCTGTGAACAATGCACCAAGACAAGAGAAGAGCTCCTACCGCAATAGTCTTCTCCTTGATTCCACCAACAGGAAGAATTTTTCCAGTCAATGACACCTCTCCAGTCATGGCTACATTCTGCCTCACTGGGCAATTCATGGCCAGGGACAGCAGAGCTGTTACTATGGTACATCCTGCGCTTGGTCCATCCTTTGGGGTTGCTCCCTGTTTAAAAAAACAAAGCACAACCTTCCTGCTCATTCAAGAAGCAGCACAGTCAGACAATACTCTTGTCCTTGTTGTTTTCACACTGCTGCAATTTCATGAAGCCTCATAAAGGGTTTTGCACGTGTGACAGAATAGTGACGGAATCCTGCTATTTGAATTGGCTGATTTATTAACAACTGTGACATTCCTCACCTTATTCATGAGCAATAATCCATGAGTCCACAATGTGGTTTCAGGCCTGATGCCACCACCATGCTCACTGGACTCAGGTCTTTGAATAAGCAACATCAGTGGGAAAAAAGAGCATGAACACTTTGAAGCTCTTTGTTAGACCTAAGCCAACCACAGAAACAATGAACAGAAGTCAACATCACAGGGGGAGAGCGTCAAGAGTCACCAAGTAGTGGAGGACAATACCAAAAATCATTCAAGGCAGAAAAGATCAGTATATAAAGCGCCACAAAATCCAGGTCTGAACTAGTGACAGTCTGGATTTACCTGGGATCACACCTCTTTGAGCTAAGTGCAGAGGAAATCAGTGTTTGAGAGAGACTAGAGGCAGATCATGTCTGCTGTTTTCTCATCTTTCAGGAAATGAATTCACAGACAACAATGCAGTATCTGGTCAGACACAGAGCAAGCTGCAACAAAGACACTGCATACAGAGCACTAAGTAGTCTAGAAGGAAAGCTGAGATACTATCACAGCTCAAAATCTGTCTTCAGTAAAACACCTGCCCAAAGCTTGTTACACAACACGTGAGCCACTCTGAGCACTGTGTGCATTTATTTTCAGCCTCAAATATTGGACGAATGTAATCACTGCCATTACATGGACTAGGAAGCATGGCAGAGAGATCAGGAGCAGTATTTTCAATTATGTGTAAATGACGTGAAGCCTTTAAGAAGGCCCGGTAACACAGAGACCTAAACTTTGATGTCCTTGTAACTTCATCCAAGCGTTTATCCAAATCACTTATCTCTATGTCATGGTTTCCCCACTTGCACAACAGGGCCATTAGCTACAACAAAAGCTTAGGTTTACTTAGAAAATTTATCCAAGTCCCTGTATCCTTGCCACATGCCTGTAGAAAGGAATGGAAACGTGGCTCATAAGAAGACCTTCCCAGGAACCTGAAGAAAATATCTTCATTCCCGGGTTTTACTGCTAGAAGAGGGCATTCTGCACATATGGACATATGAAGTGCCTTCCAGCTTTACATCTAGAGAAGCAAACCAGTCTGGCTGCTGTGCATGCTCTGTGAACTCTGCATCAGTTTACCTCTGGCACATGCAAGTGGATATGAGAAGACATAAGAAAGTCATTGTTGGGGTCCTTCTGCATTAGAAAGGCTCTTGCAAATGTGTATGCAATTTTGGCACTCTCTTTCATTACATCTCCCAGTTGCCCTGTTACTTCAAGTGACCCATCCTTGTTCTCCTTGTCTTTGGGTCGCCTCAGGGATGTTTCAATAAACAGAGTGGAACCTCCTAAAAAAAGGAAAGAAAAACAACAACTGAAAAAAAGTTAAAGGAAAATTAAACCAGATGGTTTTGGTGATGCAGAAGCTATGTCAGGTACTTGGAACTGATGCTCTATGATGAGACACTAGCCCTAGGATAGAGAGCAGCTGAAACCTGTTCCCCAAATACCTTCAGGAAGGCCAGCTAGAAATCTCAACAGTCTCCATTGCTTTTTTGGACTTCACCTTCTAGGAACACAGTTGCAAGGAAATAATCAAGTTCTTATAATGGTTTCAGGTTCTTTGTTTCCTCCAGAGAGTAAGCTGAGTTCGTATCATAAAACACTTCCAGCCACTTCAATTCTCCAGTGCCAGGTATCTATTTACCTTCTCCACCACACTGATAATTTCCCTCTTAACAACTTTAATTCTACCCAAGGTCAGTTTGAGTATGCAGAGGTCATCTCCTTTGCTGTGTGCTATATTTCCATCCTGTAGTGCACATAAGCCCCCAAGTTACTAGAGGAGTAATCCAATGAACAGTAAGCAGCCAACTGCATTCACCCCACAGAATGCTGGAACACCTATACCTGCCCTCAACACCGAAAGTCAAGTCAGTGTTGCACATCACTGATGAGACACAGCATTCCTCAGCTGTGCCATGTGTCACAGTGGCACCTTCTGCTGCTCTTAAAACAGCAAACCAGGTCTTGTCCTCTCTGAAAATCCTTACACTTTTAGGAACTGCTGTTCCTAATGTATGGGATATGGAGCTTAAAGAGAAAACATACTGGCCCTAAGCTAAGATGAGCCTGGGTAAGGGCATAAGAAAGGCTCCCTTCTTCAAGGAAGTAGTATTCAGGATCAAAAGGCCAAGGGAAGTTCCTTTTACTGGTGCCCGCAGAAGAACGTCACTGGACTCAGTTCTGCTTGACTATCACATTCAGTTTTTGAAAATTGTACAGAAATGTAGACATTAACCCAAAATTAATTTTGTCTCACCCATAGCTGTCCAGGCCAGACCCATCACCACTCCTGGGGGAGTAGTTTCATACATGCGATCCACAGTGAAGATGGGCTTTCCTACAAAGTCCTGCAGGTTTTCAGGTGTTACTTGGACCATCTCTGCTTCTCCACTCACAATTTTATAGGCAGATTTCCTCAATACCTGGGTGAGACAGTAATTTATCTCTGTAAAAAAGCTGAGACGGCTGATGCACAGTGGTCACAGTTACACATAACTTTCCCTCACCTTTTCTACTTGTTTCTGCAGATTCCTCACCCCACTCTCTCTGCAGTACTGCTTGATGAGAACAGTCAGGACACCTGATGTGATTTGAGCTTTGTTTTCATCCAAGCCACACAGAACTCGTGCTTGAGGGACCAAGTATCTCTGAAAGAAATAATCCCCCACATACTTCTCTTACTATATGTGACAAAAACCTGGTGGTTTCAATTCGCTCAACTTTCTGCTGTTAGCTCAATGCTGCTTTCTGGTGTCCACAGCCTGTGGAACACTGGAGTTACTTTAACTGTATGTTCAAATCAAAGGAACTCTGTCCAAAATACCATGTGCCTAATTTTTTTGGACACAGTTAGATGTAAATATGTAAGCTTGAATCTGCCAAAAAAAAAATTTACCAGATGTAATTCATATAAAGCACAACAGTGATTTCTCTTACCTCTGCAATTGCAAGTTTCTCTTCTGCTACATATCCTGACACATTGATCACTTCCATTCTATCCCGCAGTGGCTCTGGAATGGTTTCTGTTACATTGGCAGTACAAATAAAAAGTACCTGGAAGCATTAAAAGATCCTATTAAGAACTTTCATTAACCTGCTGCTTTAGTCCAAGTACTAGTTCCTAAGTTCTGTGTTTCTCTGTCTGAAAGGCTAGAGCAAGATCACCCTCTGTGTGGAATTAGTTTTTATTAAAAGTTTGGATTTTAGAACTATATAATAGCATGTTCCCTACCCCCAAAATAAATGTTTAGAAATACACAATGCACAAACTGGGAAACTGGAATGGTTTGATAGGGACCAGAAAATGGGAGATCTAGATCTCAGAAGTTCTTTCTACCTTCTAGGAAATTAACACAGAATGAGCCAATTATCTATACCTATTCCTAATATGTCAATTCTGCAATTTATGTCAGCTGCACAAAAAGTGCAATGGTGTGTAAAGACGACCAATTTCAAAAGCTTCATAGCAGCGTTAGGCAACGTCCATTGACAGCAGCTCTGCCAATCATGTAAAGGAAAAGTCTCACCTTTTCTAGTGGAGACCACACACCTGTTTGTCCCTAGCTCTGCAGGGAGTTAGGGCTACAGGACAGATGCTGGTGATCATGTTCTTTCATGTACAGACACTTCAGTTAAAGCCAACTCCTGCACAGACAGCTGTGTAACATTTATGTTCCATCTGACTTTCCAACAGAATAAAATGTCAGCATCTTTTCATGGACAGGAAATTTTTGTATTGATACATAATACATTCTGGCTTTACAACCTCTGCAGAAAAGAGAAATACCTTTGATAAATCCACAGGAACATCAAGATAATGATCCAAGAAGTTAGAGTTCTGTTCTGGATCCAATAGTTCTAGAAGGGCCGAGGATGGATCCCCTTGATAGCCTCTTCCTATTTTATCCACCTGTGGGAGAAAAACATTTAATGCTCTAAGAAGTTTCCTACCACGATAAATTCTCAAGCAAGATTTTTTTCAAGGCTCCATCTGAAAATCTTCATGAGTGTTCATTAACATCCAGTACCAGTCTACCACTTTTCTGTGCACTCATCCAAGTCCCAACTACCCTCCTGTGTGAGCATGACACATCTGAGAAGACAGAGGACTTCTGAGTGTTGCAGAGTATCACTGTGAAGTCTCAGGCAATGTGCATACAATAAAAAGCACTACTACTAGTACGCTACTACTTGTTAAACTGAGATAAGTTATAGGCACAGACCAGAACACTTACTCCGCAGTGGGAAGACTACAGAGTGCTAGATTACACCACTTCCCTAATATGTAAGCTCAGACACTCTCCTTACTCTGCCCAAGGTGCAAAGTACCTACACACAGCCATTCAGGCAGAGCCTGATTAGTGACCTGGGCTGTTGTTACACTTGTAAGTTGATTGAGGCTCCTGGGGACTTCTTGAAGTCATCTTGACCAACGCCACTGCTCATGCAGGGCCACTAGAGCCAGCTGCCCAGGACCATGTCCAAAGTCATTGACTCTTCCAGCACTGTGAACTCTCCTTCTGAGGATACAAACAGGGCCACTGCTTCTTCTCCCTTAGGAGTAGCATTAACTGGATGGCCTTAATGAAATTTGCTGCTACAGCTAAGGCAGGGCTTCTGGCCAACACCACTCAAGTGTCATAACCCACAGGTTCCATTAACTTTCAAATCACAATACTCATTGGTCACATCATGCTGCAATGGATGACAGTTTACTGGTCCCCCCTACCATTCCCAAGTCACCTGCTGTTGGTCCTTCTCAGGTATGGCACGGAAGGCCAGAATGACCTTCAGGCTATTCTGAACACCTGCTCTTATATGCTGTCCTTATTTGCTTTTCCACAAAGCATTAGGCTGGTAGCCCTGACTCATTCTCAAATCAGACCACAATAGACTGTAAGCATCTTATTCCTTATAGTCCTGCTTTAGACCTGCTGAGAAAGTGACTCTTGCTAATAATAATCACACAGGCAGTAGTGGATTTGTGCACAGTGATGTGCCCACACCTATGTAGGAAACATGAGAACTATGGAAACCTCTGAATATCCAGCCAGGTCTATTAGGATCCAAACAGCTGTAATTTAATCAGAGGGACACAACTAAAATTTTAAAGTTGGAGTCTGTTATAAGGAGAAAAGACAAAGTGTCTAAGGTATCAGTATCACCCAGAGAACTTGAGAGCCCAGCCTCATTTAAACAGAAGGAACCTGGGATTTTTAGGAGAGTTACTGCTTTACCTTTTCTATGGGGATCAAGAATTCATACAAGTCTTTAAGAGCAAGACCTAAAAGAAAGACCAAATACTTCACCTCATCAATCAGTATAAGTGGATTCTCTGTCTTGGTCTTCTTCAGACACTGGATAATTTTTCCTGGCATTGCTCCAACATACGTCCTCCTGTTTTATCAGAGATTGTATTTAGAGAACATTGAAAAGCACAGCACATATCAGAGCATACACCACACAGTTGACAGAACAAGTATGTCCTGCTGGGAAACAAGTCTTTATTTCTTCAACATCTATCAAAAGCATTTTCCATCACCATACTAAGCACCAAGACTTCACCTAGTCTGTTTCTAGTAAAGAACAGACATGAATTTTGGCAAAATACTCCTGGACTACAGTTTTTATCTTTAGTTTAAACCATGTCTCAGTTAGAGGAAAACAAAGAGGTTAGGCTGAGAATAGAGATGTTTGAATTTTCATGGGTTTTGGGTAAGGAATGTTAGAAAAGGTAACGTTTCACTTCCTCACTTGATAGGGACAAAAAGACCAGTGTAAACCAAAAGATACTAAAGGAACAAACTTTAATAGCAAAATATAATCTTCCTGCTAGAGATTGTTTCTGGTATCCAGAAACAAGCACAAGCAGAGGAAGAGGGTAACAACAGAGTGAATGCCAAGAGGCGCAGAACTGAGAACATCTGAAAAACATAGAAAATATTTTTCCTCTACTTGTGTGTAGGGCAGAGCCTTGAAGGTTCAATTTACTCCGCAGAACAGCTACTCTTACTGGTTTGAAAACACTGCTGGTTTTATATTCAGATGCAGACCCTCTCCTCTGCTGTGGTGAGGCCACATCTGGAGTGTCATGCCCAGTCCTGGACTTCCCAGTTCAGGAAAGACAAGGAACTGTTGGGGAGGGTCCAGTGGAGGGCTATGAAGATGATGAGGGGACTGGAGCATCTCTCATGGGAAAGGCTGAGGGAGTTGGGCCTGTTTAGCCTGGAGAAGGGATGACCAAAAGGGGATCTTATCAATGTGTAAAAATATCTGAAGGGTGGATGTCAAGAGGACAGGGCCAGACTCTTGCCAGTGGTGCCCAGTGACAGGACACAGCAGGATAATGAGCACAAACGGCAAAATAGGAAGTTCCACCAGAATATGAGGGAAAACTTCTGTACTTTGAGGGAGGCAGAGCCCTGGAACAGGCTGCCCAGAGAGGCTGGGAGATCTGTTTCTCTGGAGACATTTGAAACTTGTCTGAACACCATCCTCTGCAACCTGCTGTAGCTGAACCTGCTTTACCAGGGGAATGGTCTAGATGATCTCTAGAGGTCACTTTCAATCCCAACTGTTCTAGGATTTTGTGTACGTGGAAGGAAAATAAACCTATGGAAGGGTCAGATGTACCGATTCTTTATTCACTTCTTGTCCTCCCCGTGAATGTTCTTGTTTCCAAGTTTTCCTCATGCAGCACCTCTGTCCTGATTATTCGGAAACCAAGTCTCAATCACACTTGAACACACATGTAAACCACCCCGTTCGAACTTGTCACCGTTCTCTATTTCTGACATTTACAGACAGGTATGTACTAGCATTTGGCATCAGTCCAATGGTTTTGGGTAGCTCACTCAGCTCTTCAAAGCTAAGAATACCAAAGAAACAGGGAGCAACTGCACTTAACACAAATGTAATTATGTTCCAAACTCCACCCTCTGCTGTCTTTTTCACCTCTTTCTGTATCTCAACTCGTGTCAGCAAAAGTTGGCAGAACAGAGATGAAAATTACACACATTGTCCAACTTCAGTTAGGTTCCTATTTACTTTAGTAAAAACTGCTGGATAGAGAAACTGCTCAAGTTACACTGACCTGTGTCCTTTTATTTCTGCTACATCAGTCATCCCTCCAACACTGAAGCGGAAGTACTCTCTGTTTAGGGCTCTGGCGATGGAGCGAGCAATACTGGTTTTGCCAACTCCAGGGGGACCATAAAAACACAAAATCTTCCCCTGGGTGGATCCTCGCAGCTGGCTGACTGCAATAAATTCCTGTTGAACAGATAAAGCACCAGCAGTGAACAGAAGGGAACGTCAGCAACACCAAAACTCATTTGTTATCAGGTCAAGCAGTGATTACAAAATAAGCATCATACACAAAACTAGTCCTCAAAGGACTTGGAGAGGGCAAGGGGAGAAGCTAAGTCAGGATACTGATGCACCTGTTTTCCCTCTGGTTATTTACATGCTTGGTTCTGTGGTTCTGTGCTTGGTTCCCCAGGTTCTGTGCTCTATATCATCTCACCAGAAGAAGCAGTCTCTCTCCACTGCCTTGGAGTGAGAAGACAGAGTTCTAGCTCTTCTCTCAGCTTCCGTTGTTCTACCCGAGTCTCTCAAGCTACATGTGAGCATCTCCTACTGCACCACTCCCACGTGCTAAGTTAAGCTTGTTTCATTTCACACTTCTATGCCAGACAACCCTCAAGTAACACTGAACAGTTGAAGAATCAAAAGACCACAGTTCAGAACTGAAGCCTCAACTAGTTATACACTTATAGTGAAGAAATGACTGTGCAAGTGGGGAAAAAATCCAGAGACTGCTTTTCTTGGACACTTACTTGCCCAGGATTAAGTGCAAACCAGAATATTGCAGTTTGAAATGAGAATGTGACCTTCATTGCCACAAGTAATTAAGTACATTAACTGATCACCAGAACATTTGGGTCTTTCATGCAGTTTTGTGTTTGATGCATGAATTAACACCAATTCAATGGAGACTGCAACCTGAAACATATCCAAAATGCCTGATGTTAAGTGGAGTGTGAAATGGGACACACTGCCTACTCCTGCCTTACCAGAATTCGCTTCTTGACGTCATCCATTCCATAGTGATCCTCCTCCAGAACCGCCTGGGCTCTGGCCAGCTCCAGGTTCTCCTCGCTACACTTACCCCAAGGGATGGATGTCAGCCAGTCCAAGTAGTTCCGTGTAACACTGACAGAAACAAGCAAATGAGAGTGTTTTGACAATCACCAGCTCATGTCTTCCTCCACCACCTTCCAAAACAACCTCATCCAGAACAAGTGGGATATAAACTCCCCGTGGAAGTGAGGCTACGAAAAGAACGTCACTATCTGGGCAGTCACTGCTAACCTTTTCCACAGTCTTCAATCCCTTGTCTGTCTCCTCCCCCCAAAAAAAACCAAAGCTTTTTTTCACAGCTTTTGCTTTTCTGAAACAAACCATCTCCAATATACCATGAAAAGACTTAAATTTCTGCATACAACTTCCCTGTATAATTGTTTTGATATGGGGCTGACTCCTGTCTGAAAAGGAACAGGACTGCTTGTATGATCTGTACCATATCAACTGCTTGGATCAGGTCACGAAACTTAGAACTAGAAAAAGTTTTCTGTCTCCACAGTAAACTAAGACATGGTAGAGATGAAAGATTCCTGGCTCAGAAGCAAGAAAAAACAGCTGGATGTACAACACCACAGACAAAGATTTAAGACCGGCATAATGATGTCAGTATGGAAGTTAACAGTAGAGATAATCAGCCTAAACAAACCAAAGAGAACACAGGAGTGTCAAAGCACCAGTCACTGTTCTAAAACTACACACTTAGATCCGTAATTCAAGTGTACAGGGAAGCCTGCACAATGCGGTAACTAGCAAGTTGTGCACAGTCACGGACACAGGGAAGCACAGCTGGGCTGTGTGGGCCCAGGATTCACCTGATGGCAACTGCCATGCCACCAGAGCTTTTGGCTTTTTTCTACCAAGTACTCCCTTTGCAAACTTGCAACCACTGTTACATCTCGGAAGGAAAGGGAAAGGTGCTAATGCTGCCTGTGAAGCCCAGTATGTCTTTTCTATGATTGCCAAGATGCTGCTCATCCAAAGGCATGTTTGCCCTCAAACACAGTCTTTTACTCTGTAAAAGATACTTATAAAAGCAGAGATCCAGAACATGCTGATCTGTACACCAACTGCTGTGTTGTATAGCACACCGACTCAACAGACAAGAAATGTTCAATTCAACCTCACTTTCTGACAATTCACATCATAGAACACGTGTTACAAGCTATTCATTCACTCCTTAGCAATTCCAACCCTGCCTGAATACTTCAGGGACCACCTCAGGTAGCTTAGCCAATGTCATGTATTAGCAACAAGCTCTTCTTCTCTCACATCTACTGAAGACACCAAAGTACAAGGAAGAAGAGCCAAAACTGAGGGCAGAAAAAGAATCACCAAGCACTTCATGAGGAACCAACTGCACATTTTTTACCTCTAGTATCAGACTGCAAGAGAAAACAGAAGACCTAAAATGATCAAAAGAGGTAGACTACATAAGTAAACACAGGCAATTTGGAGAAAAATCCTGTGATGATATGCTACAGGCAGAAGAAATGGGATGGGAGGGGAGACTAAGGTAACTGCTTTATTCTCCCAACGAACCCTGACAGCATGACATGGCCATGCACTCACTTGAATTCTGAGGAGTGATTATCCAACAAGCCCAACTTGTTCAACTCTTCATCAATCACATCCATGACATGTTTTGGCACTACCAGCTCCTTTAGTCGCTCACGGAATTTCTCTTCTATAGCATCCTTGTCCTCTTTTTCCAAACCTAGTTCTTTCTTAATGATCTTCAATTGCTCTTGAAGAAGATACTTGCGATGTGTTTGCTTGATTTTCTCCTCAACCTAGACAAAGCAACAAATACAGTAACTAATGTGTTCCTGGTACAGCCCATCTAACATCAAATGCTTCCAAATACTTCTCAGTTATGACTTTCCCAGCAACTGAAAATACTACTTGGAACTCATCTGCAGTGTGTTCTAACACAAGAAGTGACTTAACAACACTCTCCAGCCCCCTCCATATCTTGGTGGCCTTCACTGGCCATGATTCAGTGCTTCAATGTTCTGTTTGTGCTGGGGAGACCAAAAGCTGGGCAAAGTAAGACAGATGTGACCTCCTTAGTACCAAACAGAGAGGGCTAACCACTCCTCTCTACCTGCTGCCTACACAGGGCAACTGAAGCCCAGTATGCAGTTGGCCTTCCTTGCCACAAGGACAGTCTGCTAATTCATAGTGAGCATCCTGCACATCAGGGTTTCAAAGTCCTTTTCTGTATAGCTATTTTTCTATCCTGATTATTCCAGGCGTGGTCTGGGACTATGAATTTCTCTTGGCAGAACTTAAAGGAGGTTCTTACTGACTCCACGAGAGGATACCACTAGTAGCTGGAGTTAGACTTTATCATGTTGATCACAACCTTTTCTGCCTATTAATCTAGCCAATTTTTTCACCAACCTCATTGTATATACTTCCAGTCTGTAAGATCCCAATTTGGTTAGAATACTATTACGGTTGACCTCAACAAAGGCCAAGTAAATGCAAGGTATACAACAGTCATTGCTAGAATCATAGAATCATTTAGGTAGGAAAAGATCTCTGAGATCATTGAGTCCAACAATTAACCCAGCACTGCCAAGCCCACCATTAAACCATGTTTCTTTTTTATGTTTTGAGCCTTCTCGTAAGAGAAGACAATCAGGCAGTATGCGTTTGGGAAATCCCTTCTGGCTGTTCCAAATCATGTCCTTCTTCATTTGCCTGAACAGGATGTATTGGAGGATTTTCCCCATAATCTTCCCACGAAATGGGGGCAGGCTGACATGCCTACAGTCTCCCTGATTCTCCTTCTTGGAGATGGGCATGGCATTTACCTTTTTCTGCTTCCCAGGAACCTCTCCCATGACCACAGTGCTTTAAAGATGAGTGAAAAAACAAAATAATGACATTGGTAAGCCCTCTCAGCATCCTTGGATGCATATCTGGTCCCATAGACTGCATCTGTTCAATTTGCTTAAGAAGTCTCCAGCAATTCCAACCCCAGTCCAAAAGCATTTTGCACTTAACATGAATTCTAAAAGCCCCTGTTATTGGGAGTTAACAAACAAAATACACTCAGTATACTCAAATATTTGCACTTCACACACTTCATTACCACTTAGATGCAGTTACTGTATTCTGATTAAATCTTACAACAGACAGGAACTGCTGCAGTTCACAGGAGTTAGCAGAGGGTCGTTTGAAATAACACTGTGCTATTTACACTAGTACATGCTACATATAGTATTAGGCTGCATATTGTTACACAGATTCTTGGTAAACTGCAGACCTCTAGATTTATCTGCTTGCATGGAATTACAGCTTGGACACAATTTAACAGCAGATGCTATAGCCTCATGTCTTATTACTTCTACCATGTGCATGAAAAAACACATTCTTAACAGAAGAAGAGAAAACCTTAAATCTAAATAATGTACCCTTTAGAGCACATACCCGTACTAAGCATCACAGGAGTGGACACGATATAAATATACACAAGGTATTTGTTACTCCAGAAACTTACCTCTCTTCCAAGACGCTGCTGAAGTTTGCTCAGCTCATATTCCTTTTTCAGAAGGGAAAGAGCTTTGTAAAGTCGTTTGGGAATCTGGAAAAGATAGACACTAAATGAGTTTTGATACACCATACCCTTGTAAAATAACACAAATATATATATACTTCCTCCCTCACAGTGAGAAAGGCAGAATAAAAAACTCCAACAGGTTGTCTAGGAAAGCTTTACAGCACCTGCAGATGTGGAAAGACAAACATGTAACAACTCCAGAGGACGCAAAGAAAATTATTAGCCATCAAAGATGCAGAGTACTCTGATTTACCCACAGTAAATCATTACTAACGATCTACTATATCCTCCAACAGGAATCTAGTCACTGATATCAACATATCATCAAAAGTAGCACTGAAGTCTCTTCGGTACTGAGGCTGGTAAAGAAACCATGACATACAACAGATGTACTGATTCCATTTGCATCGCTTGAGTTAAAAACTTCATCTTACACTGGTTTCTTCCAAGATGTCTTGAAGTTCGTGTGACTCTGCCCCTGTTAGGGCTGCACCCATGTCACTCAGATAGATAGGGTTATCTACCACACGCTGTCCAGCCTGCATCATCTGAAGTACGGACTCTCTGAAAATAAAAGGTAAAAAAACCCAAAATGCTCTGTAAACTTACATTAAAAATAAAGTATCCTTATTTACTTGTTATGACAGTGCAATAAAATGAAATGCAGCTCAGCTTCATAGCAAACTAACTACTTTTGAAATTTGACTATATCGATATTCAGTAACAAATAGATAAATCACTTGATTATAGGAATGAACCTCAATATATAAAACTAAGTATCTGAAATGCTCTCCAAACAGTTACGTAGAATTTTTCTGTGCCAGTATTCCAAAACTTTTATCCTGCTCATAAGACATGGATCAGATCATGATACTTACTGCAATGAGTTTCACTTAGACCCAGATCACCTGCCTTAGGACTTAATCGTTCTATCTTGTTTCTAAATTGCACATCAGGTTTTCAAAAGTTTGTTTCCAATAACCGATAGAGCTTACATCCTAAACCAAAAAATCTATGTGACAATTCAGCAAGTATCTCTACTTCATTACAGCAGAAAGGCAAGTGGTATAGAAAATGTCAGCGTGTTCCAGCCTGAGAACATGCTGTTCCCAAAGCACGGCAGCATGGGAAAGGCATACCTGTACAAGGGGTTCAAGGCAATGATGTCCCGGATTGTTTTAACGATTTCTGCAGTAAGTGCCTATAAACACAACAAAAATTTAATCACCAAAAGAATGGAAAAGCATAGGCAAGATCTCAGTACAAATATGACATTGCCCAAACGTGGGCCACTTGGTGCAGTGGTGGGCTGTGATGGTTCTTGGTGTTGGGTAGCTCCTGCTCACAGGAAAGGCCTGTAGGCTGGCTTTCTGCATGCACAGAACTTGACTGGCTCTTGGCCAGAAGATACGATCAGGCTGAACACGCAGGCCACCTTCGAGCAAACACTCCGTTTGATAGATGTCATCACAGAGATTTAAGCACAGACCAGCCTCTTCATTCAGCAACTTTTTGAAGTCAACAGTTCTAAGGAACTGAGCTGTTATAAAATTCTTTACTTTCATATAATCCCCTTGTGCAGTACTGTGAGAAGAAGGAACTAGTTTCTGCAGCCTGAAATTAGAGCCTAATTTTAGAATTCTTCCTTTTAAGCATGAAGTGTAGGTGTGATTCTACAGGACAAGTCCAGGCTTGTAAACTAATTCACTTACTTTAACCTCTTCTGTGATCTGAAAATCTTCATGAACCACATTCTCTACTTCTACCATGAGAACTTCCTTCGAAGAAGCAGCTACAGGATCTAGTACCAACTCCACAGCTTGGTCCTTTGCTCCAGGCTCCTCTTCAGCCTCCTTCTTAGATCGCTTCTGTTTTCTTCTAATTTTTTGTTTGTTCTCAGGCTCCTCAGGCTCAACCTCCAGTTGCTTGTTTATACGAACCCTGAAAGCCAAAAGAAACCAGCAAAAATCAATCTCCTCGTTACACGTGATTTCAGCTCTTCAGCATGAAAAGGAGCGAGTCTAAGTTGTATTTTGAACATGGTAAAATTTAGAATGGAGAGGACCTACATTTGCAAGACACCATGTTTCATTATTTTGGCTTTTATACAGGAGTTTTCTTTTCTATGTGTTTCCCTAAAAATGCTCCTCAAATCTGATATCCAGTGTGGTTCTTATGGACATGACTGACCAGTGCTCCATGTCTGAATCAAATATAAGTTATCCCCAAGTTATACCTTAGGAATACCAAACCCTTCCATGTTTTATGGAAATATTTATATTCCAAGTAACCCCAAACCAGTAGCTTAGTTCCAAAATGCAATCAAACATGGTTGTGCTTTGATAATGCAGCAGGAGGTCTAAGACTTCATTTGAAAAGGAATTTTCACAAAAATTCATCTTTGACAGTACTGCTCATTCTTTGCTGTACAGAACAAATGCAAGTGAAGAAAAGTAAGGGGAAGGAAAAAAAGCCATGCTTCAAAGCAAAACCCACCCTGGATCTGTCTCTTCTGCCATGTTTCTGTCCTTGTATTTTTCCTTCTAATGGAAATTACTTATGTGATGCTTTTAAAAATACAATTTCTTAACTTAGTTGAAAATATCTGGCATAAACGGCTGAAACTAGATTTTTAGCAATAATCATATTTTCTTCAGTTCAAGGGCAAAATTACGTAGGGAAGACATAATTAAAGTTCTGAACCTCCCTCTACTCCACGCCGCTCCCTTTTTTTTAAGCAAAAATACTGGCTTAAATTAGTTTCAGAGATTTTTTTTTCACCATTACTGAACTTTGGTGTAATTGTTGAAGTAACTGCTAAACTTCAGCTTAATGAATGTTTGCATGCATCACATCACAGTTGATATGACAATGATGTGCACTGTCTCTTTGGTTTTTCAACTAACCGATCACAGCTGTGACAGTACATGGAATATCCTGACACTCTCAGGATATGGCACGGTAACAAAGCAAAAACTTGCCATACACAAGCTGTGTAGAAAAATGCATGTACGGTGTGAAACTGATAAGGGATGTCTTTATACAGAAGTCTGGTGAGATGCAGTGAAGTACAAGTAACCAACCTTCGGTGTCCCATGACTATCATACGCAACTTGTCTCCAAGATCCTGCATTTCATGAATCTGGACAAAAGTTCCCATTTGGTATATTTCATTCAGATCCTCCACCACATCAGATTCATTGCTATTGAGCAAAAAAATTGGAGTAGATATTCAGAAACTTGAGAAAGTAGGTCAGATTAAAAAAGAAAAAAACAATCACTGGTTGCAGAACTTTAAACTGGATTTAGGGGCAAAGACACTTAATCCCCATTGCTATCACCATGTAACTCCTTTCCAAATCACCAAAGTATCTGGACAGCTCATCTCCTTCCCAAACAGCAACATCCTTTTCTAAACCAAGACTCCAGCTCCCAGCAGTGCTGGTGGTGGCAACAAAAACTGTCATAGCATGAGGATGGTGCAAGACCAGCCTCAACTTCTGCAATGCTATCCAAGGCAGGGCATTTAGGATGATTGCTTTTAGTGTAAATGCAACCTTGACACCTTATTTTTGTATTTTTTAAAAAGATCAAGAGAAACAACTTACTTGTCATCCTTTTTAAGAAAAACACCAGCATAAGGCTGGGCAAGACGAACTTTCCTCCTCAGCAGCTCAACCAGCTTCTTATTTTTCACCTAGGACAACAGGTATGCAATCAGAGATGGATTTTCTGTAATCTTTGCAGTCCCAGGGTGTAAGGCCAGGCATGATGACACCCTATAACTAAATTATGAAGCTGGAGCTTGTATTGTTCTAGTCTTGTCCCCATTAGAGGACAGTAATGCAGAAGTGGAAAAAAAGGTAGAGAAACATGAAATTTAAGTATTTTGGATAAGTCACTTCCCAGTCAAGGTAAGACAAGCTCAAAGGCTGGGGGAGGAACTAGACCTAATCTGTGCAACTCTTAGAAGCAAGAAACCTGAGTTACTTGAACAGTACCTTGTAAGTTTCTGTTGCTATCACTGTTCCCTTCCCCACTTGTATGTCCTTGCTCTCTGCTCCTGATGGGGAACTAGTTCACCCTTCCCTATCAGTTGCCTGAATTCTGCCCATAAACTCTAGTTAAAATCCTCTTCTCCAAAGTGTCCTCTGCTCAATTCCTCTCCTACATCCACCAGCCTGAGTTCCTGCTTTGTGTTTCAGCCAGTACTTCTTCCTGGTTTACTTTCTTATTCCCCTCTGCTCTCTAGATGCCACACACCTGTCCCTGGCAGATCTCCCAGCACCACTGGAATGGTTATCACAGCAGGCTGAATCCCCAGTGACCAAGAAAATAACTGCTTGTGAATTCTGCTGTTGCATGAAGTCACCCTGCCAACTACTGCGTGATCTTCAAAGTGAGGAACATTAACTGCATTGCTCAACGCTTTCATAACAACCAGCATGGTTCTGACAGAACAGCACGAGCGATACCCCCACTGCTGGCCTATTCTAATCTCGGCACACCTATTCTAATTTTGCACAATGTTTAGCAAAAATATGTTTACCAATGACAGAGACATTAACAGGAAGAAAAATAGTAATTCCATAGGCACTGTACAGACTTGACCTTGTCAGGTAAATTGCAGCACAATGAATTCACAGGATAAGAGAGAACATTTAACAAATCTGTGAGACATTGTTGACCTGTGCATTGAAATTGACAACTTTTATTTCTAAGTCTCATATGACTGCATGATCTTAATAATATATAATCTTCTCCTTCCCCTGACACATCTATAAAGACACTAGAAGACACATATATTAGATTTGGACATGAATAAAAATATTACAGTAGAAACAACATTATGATAAATAATATTACAGGAACAAGAAAATATTGGTCTATTTCATACTACATTTACTTCAAAATCAGACTGACAATACAGCAGAGAGGCACAAAAATACAAGTACTTGTTCCAGAATGGGTTTCATTTCAAGAGGAAAAAGTATTTCTGGCCTGTGAGCTCAAGTCACACATCAGTGATATAATTTATAGCTCTTAAAATCCTTATGGGGTGCAGAGGGAAAAGATCACACTCTGAAATGGTGACTGCCATCCCCATCTCTCAGCACCCTCGCCCACCGCAGCTGTACTGCTCTACACCGAATTCCTGCTTTTTCCTTGCAAGCTTGCTGCTTTCACCAACACGGGTCTCGGTGCTCTGACACCAATCCACGGCGCCGAAACAAGGACACGTTTGCTTAACCTTCATCAGAGAACACAAAAAACCCAGCGAACTAAGAGAGAGTGTGTGTGAATCGCCGACCTTCTCTGTTAGAAGCAGAGCTGCTGACGCAATAACTGTGAAACTTCAACTGGCCCAAAAGAAACCGCTATCCCAATAGGAGTCGGTTACAAAGACCGAGCTAAAGGCCGAGCAGCGGCTGCCCGTGGAGGTCACGCAGGCAGCTGCCTTGCTCTGCAGTTCAAGGAACCTCCGAATGCAAAGAGAGCGGCCCGGAGATGCGGCACCGCCAGCGGCAGGGTCAGCCGCTGACCCCCGCAGGGCCTGGGGTGATACCACCCCGGGACCCTCGCCCGAGGCCACAATGCTGAGCTGAGCCGCCTCCGGCTCTGCGAGCCAGCCCACAGCCCCTTCCGCCCGCGGCCCCGGCACCCCGCGGCAGCTCCCGCCCAGGCCGGGCCGGCGGGGCCGAGCCCAGGCCCCGGGACCGAGGGCTCGGCGACAGCTCACCTCGATGATCTTGATGAAGCGCGGGAAGACGGGGTTGCGCGTCACGGCGATGAGAGGGACGTTGGGGAAATGCTCCGGGACGAGCAGCGGCGTCAACGCCGTTATGACCGGCCCGGCCGCGCCGCCGTCCGCCCCGCCACCACCGCCGCCGGCGCTACTGTCCTCGCCGCCGCCTTCCAGTGCGTCTCCCCCCGGCAGACCGCCGGGGCTGCGCTGATGCCAGCGCGGGCCGGCGCTGAAAGCGGCGCGGG